>MKEJ01101563.1:0-18157 GCA_001753735.1 Embelia ribes | reverse complement strand
TAAATAAGAGAGGGTTAAAAACGTAATTATACATGCAAGACTCCTCATGCTTTTATAGTATAGAGTAGATTGTCAGTATGCGAATCATTTTCCAAAACACTAACCGAAATTTGACGCTTGGTCATCTTTCTGACCTCCGATATTTCCCTTCACATCAGCAACAGATGTCTTCAAGTGGGAGTGCTGTTTCTTCGGCTCCTCGAGATTCTTATCCAACTAAATAATTCGAGACAATTTAGTGAAAGCACATAAACTGCTGTGCCAAGAAGATTAATGTGCTCTTAATAGCATCAAATTTCCATTAAAGAAGCAAATTATGATTTAGTATATATCAAGAGTGATAAGCTTTTTATCAGAAAACAGCTTACCACGACAGTAGCTTTTGCGGACGTTTGTATCTTATTTAGGCCGTGAACCTCATTTCTAATTGTCGGTGGCATTTCAGCACTGGTTTCTTTATCCGATTTCTCAACGCTAGCGGATCCCCGTTCAGAACTCTGATTTCGTGCTTCAATATCAATCTTCGGTTTCAAATCCCCTTCTTGGTTGAAGATCTTAACAAATTCTTTAACCTTCCCTTTGGCCTTGCTCCTCCCAACGTTCTCTTTAGATGCCCTCATTGAATCTACCACTTGAGGTTCTTTCACTTGATTCGCCCCTTCCCTTTTCGATTTATATTTTTTCTCATCGCTTTTCTGTACTTCTTTAGTAGCCCCCTCATTTGTATCAGACGCAATCGCTTTCTTCGTCACTTTTTCTTTCTTTTCTGACCTTTTGTTAGTCTTACCGTTACCTGTAGTTATAAAAAAAATGCTTCCGGAGATCAGACATGGTATAAATACGTTCACGTATGCAACTTAAAACACTATTTACCTTCGTCCTCTGAAGTACCAAGAGGCTTCAACTCAGGCTTTTGGGGTTCTCGAGCATCCTGAGAAGTAACTTCTATTTCTGCTCTTGTATCACTCAATATAGCACTGATTGACTCAGTTTCGAAATTCATTTTCATGGTTTTTAGTCGTCCCATTTCTTTGATACCCTCCGTGCTGCTTTTGGGCAGTGAGCTTCTATCTGGCTTAACTTCTTCAGCATGATGAACCTTATTATTTCCCGTTACATTACGTTTAGAATCTTGTATATCTAATTTTTGACCCATTTTATCACTCTCAATAGTTTCATTAAAGATGTTCTCTTTATCACTCTCAATAGTTTCATTAAAGATGTTCTCTTTATCACTCTCAATAGTTTCATTAAAGCTTGAGAACATCTCGGTTTTGATTGCGTCTTTGAATTTTGCCGACTTAACTCCCCGCAGAGGCATCAACATGGGCACTCCCCTGCTTGCCCATCTGTATATAGAGAAGTGAAATTGGTTGCCATTATTTGCAGCTTCTGTGGCTCTGGAATCGTTTTTCACCTTGCTTTGAACCTCTGGTGATTTCAACTCTTCATGTTTGATCGTCGAATGAGGCCCCTCGTTTTTGAGAGAAACTTCATGGGATAAAGGGCTGGGCTTATAAATAGGAGAACTAGGAGTATATGGAAAGCTTTTAACGTTTGATATCGGTTCTTTGAACTTGCGATTTCCCGAAGCAAACGTTGGGGAATCCGTTCCTCGGGTCAACTTGGCAGGCAGGCTGGAAATTTTCAGAAATTAGTGCAGTCAAACGAGTACACATAAATCATGAAAGTAACCAATTCGACTTGCAGCAATCTAGATAAGGATCAATAAGCGAAAGATTAAGTAATATGAGCGAAAGTAAAACAAAAATCTCCATAACAGGTAAAGCTTCAAGCTAAGAAAATTGGCTTATGTCTTTTCAATAATCTAGTTTTACGGATACAGAGCAAAAGCCAGCTCGAGATACTAATATTTCTTATGATGAAATCAAAGTTTTGTAGTCTATTCAAATTACATTGTGTAGCAATCCGTTTACGGGGATTCGTTTGCAAGAATTTCACTGCCTAATGATCCTGGCACAAGTTTCCATTTATAAAATAAAGCGTTTTCCAAGTCCTATTTCAATCAAGAAATTGAACATAGTTAATCGAAAGCAGTACCCTAACAGTACTGAAACTGAAATTTTCTATATCTAATTACACTACAAGCTAGTCATCAGTGGTCGATAATAATATAAGGATAAAAAAGGTTTACAATCAGATTCAGGTTTTAGAATGATTGGCTTCTTAAAGATGTTCCTAACCGGAAAGCTTGCACATACATATATATATATATATATGAACGAATCCGTACCATAACGCATGTGCAATAAGTTTGGGATTGACTTGAAAGTTCAAGCAAAATGGAAAGGAGTGGGCAAAAGTCAACATTGGTTATCTGCAAAATGGGAGAAAGGAAATAATAGACAACGATTTGAGGACAAAAAATAACTAATATTGGGTGTCATACCTCACGTTCCATGTCGTAGCCCTACCAAAAGTTTTATTTATAAGTTACCCTACCTAAAGTTTTGGTGAAAAATTATTAATATTTAATTACATATTGGGAATTAATTCAATTAAAATTTGTTTTTATAACGAGCCTTTCTCCTTCCCAAGTTCTTTTACTGGAAAATAATGAGCTTTAATAATGAGTTAAAATTGTACACCATTGATGAATATGCAAATGTACTAAAATTGTATGGTGTGGGTTTATAATGCACATATTTTCTAATAATCGGTGTGTAATGTGACCAAAAGTATTGAGTCATCTCCCAATTTCCAAACATACTATGCTATTAACATCAGGTGATGCTAGCCGGAAAGGTGATGAATTATGACATAAAATTATATCTTTAAATAATTTAATTTTTGTCTAAATTTGCATTACTTTCATTCTCATAAATCACCAACTTGGCCATTGGAGAGCGTTCAAATGGCCACAACCATCCGATCTTATGGGTAAGCTCGGAGACCAAAAAGAAATAAACCGATTCGGAGAGAACTTAAACAATCATTGAGGAAGCAGTGGAATAGCTAGGAATCAAAGATGTACCTAATATCGGGAGCTCGAATCACAAGATATATCTTTAGTTCTTTAGTTCTGTCTGTCCTGTGGATAATGTGATTGAAGGTGGTTGAACCTGACTATTTTTCCATATACTGGTTGCATTTTTAAGAGGAGACCAAGTTCGCGAGTTGCAAGTATCGGTACATAATCTTTTCGGAAGACAATGACATTCGAGGATGAAATGTACCTTAAAAAAGTACGGTAGGCACACTAACATTTCCATTATAGCATATCCTCATTTGCCATTTAACCAATATTTAGCATTCCCATTACAGTATCCTCATTCGTAGGCATTTCTATGTGCAATGAGCTTTAGTTGACCCAAATTCTGAAGCTTGTACCCAAGATAATGTAATGAGCAAGTATTTTGGTAACTAAGAACCCGACAAAATACACCTATACAATCTAATATCTCTGCATCTCTCACCATGATCCAACTTTCACACTTTTATCTGAACTATTTGGAGGTCACAAATCATGATAGCAAGGCTAATATGTCATAGCTTAGGCAACAACTACAAAACTTTGTTTGTTTCATTAATCCGAATGAAGTAATAGTGCGTTAAAGGTAATGTGTCAAGATCATGATTAGAGAGGTAGGATGCTAGGAATAGATGATTAGGTAAGTTCAAAATTAGAAGAAAGTGCAGCAAAAAAATTTGCTTACCATGGCTTTCTTTCAGTGTAATTTAGGTTATGTTTTGATTGCAGATTTTAAAACCAAAAAAATAGCTTTTTTCAGGTTAAGAAAAAAGATTAGACGCAACCAACTTAAACTACTAGGTCAAAATAACAAAAAAAAACTCAAACTTGAAAACTGAGCAGCTAAATGCACATCTGTTTTTTTTAGCAAAAAAGCAAAAACCTTGAACCCAAACAAACCCTTATTTTCCTGAAACAACATTCTTCCAAGAATCTGCATGTAAAGTAATGAACAATGAAGGATGCTCGAGTATCATTTTTTGACAACACAAACTAGAAAAAAGCTTTGTTTGAGAGTTCTCCTTAAATTGCATATTTGCTTTCTATTAAAGCTATAATGTGAAAGGAAACTTAACTTTTTCCGAGTACTTCATTTTGAGTTGGTTTGGAAATGAATGAAGCAACAAAGTAAGAACAAAAGATTTGTGTTTGGCAATAAGACTACTCAATCAGAAGGGATTATGCTTCATTGTTACTTTGCTGCATATATAGACAAAGAGTCAAAATCCATTATTGGGAGGGAAACAAGCTTATACATTAACTTTGCACGTCTAAATTGAAGACTCACTCTTTCATTATCAACAAAGATAATAACACCATAGCTTTTATCTTCAACAGTTATACAAGGTAACTAGTGCTACCACCATCACTTAGACGAAACAGAAATCAAGAAAACTAGATGGTGAAAACCATCTCACATATACTTGCAATCGGTGTTCAAGCAATCAAATAATTACCTATGCATTTGAGACAACATAATGCAAACTGAGCTGCTCGTGAATCTGTCGGAATTTTCCTTTCAGCCTTTGTATCTGTAATTATAGTAATTTAACTTGTAAGCAAGCCAAAGATAATAAATTAAAATGCCAACACTAATAAAGTGCCACATGAATGTGAACTGAGGAGGGCACAGATGGATCAATACCCGTTTAAGCTCAATTTCTACATTTCTCTTCTGCTTCTCCAACGAGTTCTTCAGATTAGTAATGTCAAAAACATTGTCCATATCATCTTCAAATGCAGACTCTAAGTCCTCGCGAAGAAGTGCAGGCAACTTGTCGACCACCGGCATAAGCAGAAAGCAGTTGAACTGCACATTAACAACCATAATAAAGCATTTTTTTCTATTTTCTTTCCATGTTTTTTTAGGGCAGAAGTTGCCCTATGAAGCATCATTATGACCGACCACAGCTAGGCCAATCGATGAAAAATAACAGCGAAGATTATGCTTTTTTGCAGTAATGCATGAAAAGGAATTGCTCAAAATAACCAAAATTTGATACCGTTTATCAACTAAATGACGACAAATTCTAAACAAAGGGTCCTCAAAGGTGTTCCAATGATGAAGCAATAATCATTCAACTCTTACCTTTAACTCTGCAGAAGCTAAAAAGTATTCTCGAATCCCATGGAATATCTGTTGTACCAGAGCATAAACAATCCTTTCGGATGAAGGACCAAGCCTCCTGTTCCAAAGCGTACTATCTAAAAGATCAGCTAGCCTCATCTCAGTTGTCTGCATGCTCGAGCTTGAGTCTATGCCCGAGGCTAATTGACTGAGTTTCACATCAGTCCTCGGCTTAGAGTCCTTGTCATTTGTCAAGGATCCAAGAGTTGACTCTTGAGAGTGACCCGCAAATACAGAATTGCCACCTGTAGCTGATTGTTCAGACCCGCCAAAGGAGTCTAAGAAATGACGTAACCCAGCCCGGTTCTGCAAATATCAACATAGAGAGAAATAGACAGATTAACTACAATGACTCATTAGCTACATAAAAGCATTAGAAAACGCTAGTCATAACGAAAATGGAACAAAAATTAACCTTATTGTGGAGGGACCAGCTCACATAACGGGTAGTACTCACTAGATCCTCCATGCATCTGGTATCAAAATAGTAGACTCATGAGAATATAATCAATTCAGTCACAATTTAGTTTAAAACACAAACCAGGTTTCTTTTGCATCAAATCAATCTTGATTGGAATATAGCGAGTAAGAAAAATTAAACTGACGGAAGTAAATTTACTAACTTATCTCGACATGAGCGTTCAGTGGATTCTGCAAAACTGTTGAAAGCAGATGCAACACGTCTTTGAAATACATCATGGCTACTTAGAAATTCACCTTCTTTCTATATAGTTGCGTGAAAGAAACAGATTGCTAGTAAGATAAAGGATGGAGGCATCAATTTGGTAGAACATTCTGTTAGTACAGAAAGTATAATAGTTAAGTAAAAAACCATACCTGTAGTAGATAGACAGAGATAGGAAGTAATCTCTTTAAAATGTGCAAAAGCCTGAACCCTAACTGTATGAAGGATTTCAACAATAGGAGGAAAAATTAGAAATTAAGGAACAAAAATGACACATTTGGATTGCGAGACCAGAAAACAATAAATTACTCAGCAACTAAAATGTATTCCTGAAATGAACTAAGTACAATTCTCTCAGAAGATCTCTTGCTACAACAGAGGTAAATAACATAGTAGCAGGATAATAAAAAATGAAAATGTCTCTTATTAATATAAAAGTTGAACTTTCTACTATTTTCAATCTAATCGCGACAAGTGGCAGCATAATATTTTAACAAGTGACCATTTCGTCTTTTGACACGTGTCCCCATAATTTTAGCAATTAAAATCAAGGAAATAAAATATTTCCATCAATAAAGTAATCACATACATATATGTGTGTTTGTGTGTGTGGAAAAAGATCGCCATCAATCTTTAAAATATTATCATAATTAATATTAACTTATTAGAAATATTATCATAATAAAATCTCCATCAAAAGAAAAAAATATCATGATAGACATTATTTTTTTCTTAAAAACATTATTATAGTACGAATGCCATCAAACCTGAAATTATAAATCAAATGATAAAAAAAATAAAGCGTGCCATATAATTTTTTTTTTATCAAAAATAATTTTATGGAAAATCATAACTAATAAAACTACTGAGAATAACATTCCACCAAACTTAAATTTCTTGAAAAAAAATTATTAAATTATATAATTTTATATAAAATATTACTTTATTATAGTATGACTGCCATCAATCTGAAATCAATAAAATAAAGAATGAAAAAAACCAAAATAGATGACATTTTTTTAATCAAAAATGATATCAAAAAAAATCAAAAGTAAGAAAATTTATGAGAATAAAATTGCACCAAATCTAAATTTCTTGAATTAAAAAAATTATTAAATTACATTATTTTATTTGAAAAAATTACCATAATAAAATTCCTCTAAAGTTAATCTCCTTTAAAACATATCTAAACAAATAGCTATAACACAAATACAAAAACTAACTCTATGCATTGGAATAAAAGGATAAAAACTATATTTTTATAAAGATGAAAAATTATTTATGTTGTAGAATTTAATAAAATTTTCCATGCAACTATTTTTTATCTATTTATTACAAAGATTTTCATAATTAATTGACACATGTCCCATTATTTGTAGATATTTTGAAAATAAATTTATCAGATCACAATTCCATCAAATCTAAACTTATTGAAAAATGGAATTTATTAAAATTATATTATTTTTTGAAAATATCAGCATAATAAAATTTCTTTGAACTTAATTTTCTTGAAAACATATGCAAACAAGCTTTAAATATATATTAAACCGACTTTGCGCATTGGAGCAATAAAAATTTTATTTGAATATATTATCATAATGGATTTCTCTAAACCTAGTCCTTTTTTAAACAAACAAAATATTATAGAAAAACATATGCCCAATACACAATTAGAACAAAATGATGAAAATTATAATTTTAAAACAATGTAAAATTTTTGGAAAATTATGTCTTTATCATGTCAATGTCAATTTACGGGTAAAATACTAATTAAAACTGTTATGTAATTGGTATATATTAAATCTATAAATTTCAGTAAAATATGTACGGTAAATATATAATTTTTTTATTTAAAGAGTAGAAAAGAAAAATATATTACCATTATATATAATAAACCAATCAAGAACAAATATAAAACTAAAAAACAATACCAAAAAAGGGGGAAAATACAAAAAAATATCATTAACAATTATTCTAACAATTAAAAAAAATAATTACATGCTAGTCTGTATGTAAAAGTTGTCCCCTGCAATTATATTCGCTCGGATCACAACATTTTTCCTCACAATTGCTTGGCACGTGCCCCATTAAATTAGAATTTTAAAATAATAAAACTTACCACAATAGAAATTATTTAAATTATATGCATATATATCAACATAACATAATAGAAATTAGTAAAACTAAATTTGCTATAAGATATATATATATATATATATAAATCTATACACAAGTATGGGGCAACTTATTATAATAGAAATTATGAAATTAATATTTAAGAATAAAAATATTTCCAGCAAATAAATATTTTTATAAATTGATAAGACATTAATTTTCAACATGGCATATCCAAAACAAAAATAATCAAAAATTAATTTTATAAAATAATTAAAATTAATATATGTAAAAAAATTAATACATACCACCCGGGAATCGCGCGGACAACACTCTAGTATAAGAATAAAAGAGAAGTATTCAGAAGCTAAACTGATTATCACCTGGTGAATTAAAGGTTCAAAGGTATCACGAGCCTTTGCAACAGCAATCACACAAGCTGTTCTAATTTCAGAGAGAAAGAAATCAGATATTTTGTGAAAACTTCTTGAATATGACCGAAAGCACGTCTTTTTAGATGCCATAAAAACAGTGATACCTTGAATAATTTGTTCCATCATGAATATCTTCAACTCCACAGGCGTTGACAATTTCTTCACGTGTAATTGGAGGGCATTTAGTTCCTCCCAAAACAAAACGAAATTCAGCCATGGCACGGTGATACTGGGCCCCCCCATAAAGACGCATGCCAGCATTCTATATAATGTAGAGGTAATTTATTATATTACACATCTGTCAGTATCTGAAACTAAAAACATTAATGCCACACTATATTGCGAGTACTCTTCTCATTCTGCAAGAATCCCTACTCTTCCATAAGGGAAAGCATACATGACAACATGGGAGACTAACATGAACCTGTATTAGTTTTTCTTTTATTGCAGTCTTCTCATTTCTTTTATAAATTACCCTATATTCATAAAAACAAAAAACTTATTGTTGTATATGGGTAAGCAATTTCACCAAAAAGAAAAAAGAATATGGGTAAGCACTTGAGTATATTATTTTGTTCTGTCCACGCTGTTTCCATTCCTCATTCAAAAAAACTTGCCATGACCAGTGCATAGAGTTTTCCACTCAAAAGAGTGTATACTAAAAGGTGATCAAATTAACGAAGTGTTGTATAAGATGCATTAGTGATATTTGATGCAGGATTCGGTGCATCAAATTAGTTAGAATTAGGCCTATGCATTCAGTATGTCTTTCATTTCATAACTTATGGCTTTTGGCTTTTCAATTTCCGGTTTGTAGTCTATAAAAAGACTAGGTTTGTATTTTGTAAATTAGATTTGGGTTAATGGAAAATTAGAGAACAGTGGTTGTTCTTTTGAGGGGTGTGGAAACCTTTCGCAGAAATCGGGTGTGGGACTTGATTTCGCCAATGCTATGGGAGGATTTTTTTTTCTTTGTTCGTTTCCAGCTAAAACGCATCCCTTCATTCGTATTGGATTAAAAACAAACAACCTATCCTTTCGGTATTGTTCCGTTCATTACCATCCTACATCAGTTTTGGTATCAGAGCAAACATCAATTCAAGTCCAATTTGATTGAAACCCAAGCCGTCAAAGGAAAGAGTGTGGATCTCTTTTGACTAGGGTGTGGAACTCAAGAACAGTTAGTGGGAATCAATTTGCAATTGTATCTTTGTTTTTCTGTTTTCCAGAAATAGAAGAGGAAAGGGAAAAAAAGCTCAGGCTGCTTGTGCAAGAGGAATAAAAAAGAACAGAACAGAAAAACTGCAGGAAGCAGTTGAGAGGAGAAGAATCAGACGTAGTCCTCAAGCCCGCGTAGGGAAAAGAAAAAGGGAATAACTTTATTTTGAGTAGTCCCTGGGGTTCATCAAAATTACAGAGAGGTCCTTCAAGCCCAAGAACAATTCAAATTAACCATTAAAGTTTTTGGGAAATTTTCAGATTTGCCTTTTAAGTGTTGAAAATTTTCAGATCAATTCCTGAAATTTTCTAAATTTTAGAAAGCCTTTAAAGTTCTATATATATTTAGGTTTGCCCCCAGAAATCTGGAGAAAAATTACAGATCAGCCTCCACAGTTTGGAAAAAAATTCAGATTGACCCCAAATTCTAGGAAATATCACAGAATTACCTCTCTGAAAAAATGATGTCACGTGATAGATCCCGAGCAACGTGGAGGTCTACTGTGGATGATATGAAGTCCAATTTGACAGAGAATAAGGAACTCTTATTAGATATTATGGCTAGTAGGGGATTGACATACACACTAACGGTAGCAGCAGAAGAAACACATACTAATCCTATTGCCACCAATACAATTGTCCCAGATCTCTCTACTCACGAGGATGGTAATCCAATTGTTCCACTGGCTCATGCTCCAATGATTCTAGTGGAACCCACCCCTCAAGTTATTCACCAAGAAGAATGTGACCATGAAATTGAAGTCGACATCCTGAAACTGAATGGAGAAGCCGAGCATGAAGAATTTATTGAGTTCATTACTTTAGAAGATCTTGAGTTTGCTTGTCAAATCTCTCCCAGCAGCTAAGTTTTGTGGCTATTCCAAAACAGCAGGTTTGTATTTTGTAAATTAGATAACAGGGGTGATTCTTTGGAGAGGGTGTGAAACACCTTCGTAGAAATCAGGTGTGAGACTCGATTTCGCCAATCCAGTGGTGGATTTTTTTTTCTTTGTTTGTTTTCGGTTAAAATGTACCCCTTTCTTTGTATTGGGCTAAAAGCGAGCAACATATCCTTTCGGTATTATTCTGTTCATTACTATCCTACATCAATATTACTATAAAAAGAACACAAATGCCACAGCTAAAACTTACAGGTATTAATTTGTGTGGGAACTGAACACCATCAGCACCCAGAAATGCCCCTCCATTGATCCTCTCATCTTGTAGAGTTTCGCCTGGCAACCATATTGTTAAGAGGTTAACCATTAGCAATGCAACCACAATGCAACCATATCAACTGCTCATAAAACAACTAAGTGAGAATTAATAAGTTCCATAGAAATCAACACATGAACGTTAGTTCAGTAAAGAATCTACAGAAACAAAGAGATTTCATAGGCTATAGGGAAAATGCAAAGTATTGTCACACTATAAGTCGAAACTTATCAAATGAAAGCCAAGCGGTCATTAAGTTACCAAATTTTTCTGGTGGCGCAACAACTGTCCCTTTCAATAGCAGCGACAGCTGAGTAATGAAAGTAAACATCAGCCAGAACACAGCAAGAGAAGCTTCCAATATTAAAAAATATCAAAGCCAGACAAATCAGAGTTTAATAAATTTAATTTAGAGGCACAGTCTTGCAGTTACCAAAATAGTTGGTAATACTTCTTTTATCTTTCCCAAAAACAAAAAACAGAATTTCCCAGCTCGTACTAGCATAATTTTTCCAAACATTCACGGACTTCCCGCTTGAATGACATGGGTAGATAGAACGTCATACTGAGTAAAAGGAGTAATATACTAATTTGATCAGGAGGATAATGAAGTGCCCTTCTGATGCATACCTTGGTCAGCAAAAGATCATGGAAAACTCTTCCTTTTTCCTTCAATTTTACTTCATCAATGGTGCTGGGAAAATGAATATAGAAAATAAAATATAGTATAGAATATCTATAACAAAAGAAAAAATATGGATTTGGAAGAAAGTGAAGAAGAAAAGCACCTATTCGTCACTCCCTCTTGTTTTTGGTTTGTCTATTCCTTTTAAAAGGTCATTAGCTACCTTTCTTTAACTTCCTCATGAAAACCACGAAAGTCAATCAAAATACAAACCTGAGTTCTTCATTTATCTCATTCAGCTTTCTAATCGCGCTTCGATATTCTTTCTCAAGTAGTGGAATGATCAGTGGAACACTGTCCATATACCTACAAGCAAAAATATAAAAACTTTCAAGTGCGAATAGGGATGTCAATTGGATTGGATTGGAGATTTCAATCCAAAAAGAATCCAAACCAAATGTATTTGCATTGGATTAGGATTGAATTAAAAATAAATTTGGTTTGGATTTGGAACCAATCCTAAATCTAATAATTGGTTTTTGGTTTGGATTGGATTTGTTTGGTTGTTGGTTCGGTTTTACACCATCCACAATATGTAATAGGATTTCTTTTCCTTTAGTTTGCTACGTTCAGTATCATTCCACAAACATGTTACTTCAATATCTAATCAAGAACGATTTAATTTGTGCATTAATGCTATCTCTACCTTTGCTTTGATTTAATGTGTCTCCCTCTATCCTTTTTTAACATCTAAATAACCACTAAATTAATAATATTAAATTTTATAATAGTAGTAACATTATAGATATAGAGTTATAGATTATTGTATTGATAAGAAATATTATAATTGTTGCATGCATTGTTCCTCCATAAAATTGTTATAATGTTAAAGTAAAAATGCTGATAAAAAATTACGAATATAAATAAGCTATTTGCATTTTTATAGGCTAATCGAAATTATTGATAGAAAAAAAGAAAGTTAAAGGGATAAATATTGTAAGAAGTATAAATAACACAAAGTTCCAAAACATGACTCCAAGAATAGATGTGAAAATTATATTGCTACAATATTGTGGGCAATTAAAAAAAACAACTTTTTTATAAATATTAAAACAAAAAATATTACGAATTTAATAATTTGTTATTTTTATTGTTATGTTACTGAATGACAAGCAAATGTTCACTTACAAGGGAAAATGAAATATGAGAAAATAAAATTTGTGTTAAAGAGTTTTTTTTTTATTTTAACAAATATATTTTGTAGGTAAGAGAAAATTAATATAACGGATAATAAGGAATTAGATTTTGAAAAGTGGAGAAAGAAGAACTAGTTGTACAACAATTTCTCATGGATGGAATAGATAGGGAATGTATACTATTTATTTTGCTGGATGAACTAATTATTAGTCGGAGACCACAAGTAACTTGATTAGCAACTCTACATCGAAAGTTGGAGTAAATTCAGACCCTCAAAGTTACTGTAACAGAAATTTATATCCTATCGAAATGAGAAATGGAGAAATGGATTGAGTTGGTTTGGTTGATGATTTGATTTATTTTGCTTTGGATTGGGTTGCAAGTATTTTGGATATGGTTTGGTTTGGATTGAAAGATACTTGAATTTGGATTTGGATTGGATTGCTTAATTCTTGGTTTGGTTTGAATTGGATTAAACCAATTGCCATCCCTAGGTGTGAATAAAAGCAAACAACAAATAATTCATCCAGACTTCAGAGTAAAATTTCATAACTTGCCTTTTCTTTAGCAATTCCTCTAAAAATAGTCTGAGGCTGCTAACACCTATTCGGCTTCTTTCCTGCCTTGAGAGTGCACGACTTAGCTTCGCTTCCAGAGAAGCAATATCTTCCATCTCTCTTAGTAAGACGGCCTACAACAAGAATCAATCAAGTTCCAAATAAATATCTACTTCACATATCAACAGCAAGACTGCAAATGATCCTAATAAGTTGAAGAGGCTGAAGCCACAGAAATTGACCACCTAAACAACCCAAACACCAGAAACTAAAATCAATGGCTAAATTTTGCCTTATAGTGTTGAACCTTGATACTAATCTAGTACCATGATTAAGCCACATGTTAGGCGAATAAGGAACATGTTTTAGCATACATAATTGATGTAAAGATCTCAAGGCATACTAAATCGCTGTCTACTATCATAATGGTCCTTCAACAAGGTTAAAAGCAGATCCATGTACACACTCTCAATTGATTGAGAAAGAACTTAGTTCAGCTGAGTATGATTAATTATAATGAGCATTAAAAATAAATCCGTGTGATAGGATCCAGATGTAAAAGTTGATTAAACTTTCACCACTTAATTTTCGCATACAGCATGCCATGGTGTTTTATGACCAACAGAGGAGTAATTTGTTTATTTGGTTTCTCTAGCAGTATCAGGACAAATAATTTCTATAAAGGTCCTTAAGATATATGAAAATACCTGTTTAAACTCATCATTTGATCTATAAACAGAATCATGTCCAGAGCCAACTCTTCCTGAAGGGACAGATGTGAAGAAAGGGGTGTCACCTAGCATAAAACCATCAAGTATCGAAGAAGGCGGTGAGAGAAAAACTTCCACATCTGAGGCACAGGCAAACTGAGGTATTTTTGTATCAAGCTTTGTGGAGACGATGACCGTCCTGGAGAGCTCAGGATCAATCTGCATATAACAAGGATAAAAACTGAACCAATTTCAGAATCCAAATAAGAGAAAAGTTCAGCAGCTTCAGTAGCCAAAGGCGCTATTCTAGACCATTTACGGAAGAAGAGTAGCCACAGTTTCAGTAATTAAGAAGTACTTCATCATTATGAGGTACTTCCTTCACAACATTCAATTGCCTATGGATTAAGTACAGGGTTCACACCTTAACAGCAATGCACTTTTTCAGAATATTTTTGCTATTACGCTTACACAGTTTAAAAACATAATAAAGCACTAGTAACACAAACCACGTACTTGCATTACCACCCTTCGTGTTGTGGCATTGCTCCAGTCATTACAATCTTCAAGGCATAATATAATGAACTCTTTATGCTGCATTTTAGCGCGCACAAGAGACTCTGCTGCACGAGCTTGGCCCTGCCACATATACGATCTAAGTCGTAAAGATCAACCAGCTAAACAACGAAGACAAAAATGGCATATACATAAGCATGAAAATTAACCTGCAAAGCTCGGTTTTTTCGACCAGGAGCCGGAGCAATAAGACCTGGAGTGTCTATAATGGTGAGGTTGGGACAATGCTTGTATTCTACTCTAATTATTATCTCCTTTGCAGAGAATTGACAAGGCTCCAGCTCTAACCTCTTGTTTTCAGCTTCAATGTATGCCTGTTTGAGATGAAAGGTCAAACAGCTAACAAAAGAGTTCCAAATGCATAACGTGGTGTTTGGATTTAGGTACTTGCAATCAAAAGAATTTCGGATTGATTGTTGAAGCAAGTTGTCCAGATAAAATGAGACCAATTTGTCATACCAGTAAATCTACCAAAGAAGTCTACGCTAGTCAGTTCAAATATACAATATTAAGTGATTGTTCAACTGCAGTATTTGAGTGCAGAAGCTAGCTTCTTCAAGCTGAGGAAAAGAGTTGGGTTCATCTGCAAAAAAACCTCTCTCTCTTTTAAGCCAAAAAGCAGGAGGAGGACTCACATTAAAAGGTAATGATTCAAATGTGCAACAATGTGTAAGCAAAAAGGCTGAACTCAAAAACTACTGTGTAAATCCCCTAAACCTAATCTTTCCTTATAAAAAAATAATAATAACAATAATAATAATAATAATAATCAAAACCCTAAACTCATAGAGTACATTACATAATCCATTTTAGGGAATGGCGACTTAACCCATTCAGCGACTTTGGCACTGAGCATTCCCCAAATGGGTAATAGGCAATAATTAGGTCCCATAAAAGATGAGATCAGTAATTTCCATTTACTGAAATTGCATCTTAGTGAGATCGTCAATATTCCCTAAATTTAACTGGAGTTTGTGGTGGTGGAGGAACTTGCTCAAAAGAATAGGGATTTGAGTTGTAAGATATCTACTGTAACCATCCCCGGAATTAAGACCATGTATAAAGAGAAAGACATCAAATATCCAAAGTGTAATCTAGATAGGAGAGAATTAAATGGAACAAGGTACTAGTCACAAATGAGTGGAAAATAGAGAAGGGATGTACATGGATCATCTGAGTGGAGTGAAATTTGAAGCATGAACACTTCAAGATATGAAAATAATGAGCTAAACAGAGAAATTCGGGCATTAGTCACAACCGAAGCATCTCATCAGACCATAGCATCACCAGTTCACCACATGTATTGGCAGCATTCATGTGTAGATTTCATACTTCAAGATAACAAAATCAGACGCACAATACGCAGAAATATCCTCTAAACACACCATATGAAATACCAAATAACAGAGCGGGAGTAAGTGATGGGCTAATTAAAAAATTCTTTCTGGAATAAATTTAACATATTTTGGCTTTTTTGTTTGTTTGTTTAAATTAAAATATTATTATTGACTCCACCTATTTATCTGCATTTATTGACCTTTCAGAGATTTGATTCCCCCGAAATTGAGAAATAGTTTTAAAATCATCTGATATCTTAAACTTTTGTATATGATTACACCAGAATAGCCAATATTAAGGGTAACCTTTTAGATCATTTACACCTGCATTTTTTCATTTTATTTCTAAGCCTTACTTTCTAGAAACCAATTGCGCATATATATATATATATACTTTATAAAAAGTCCATTCCATTCATTGAAAATATTAACATACAAAAATAATAAATTTCTAATCCAAACATTTATTTTAATAATAATAACTTTCACAATAGCATCTCCATAAACCATTCAGAAAATATAAATACAAACGTGAATGCTCTTTGACTTTATACAAATTCAACAGAACGGGAGAGGGAGAGAGGTGCCTGAATCTCGAGGAGAGACTTGGGATGAGAGAGAGAGGGCTCCGAATCAGACAACAGGTGGCAGACCGGCGACTCCGCCGCCACGTCATACTTCATGTGAAGCGTAATGGGGCGGCGGGTCTTGGTGCCGCCGCCGACGTGGTTGAACTGGAAGCCCATCAGCGCCTCCACCAGCGCGCTCTTCCCGTCCGTCTGGTGGCCCACCACCAGCACCGCCGGCGCCTCGAACGGCGTCCCGCTAAGCTCCTGAGCTAGGCCGTGCAGCTCGTTGTATGCTTCGTATAGACTGTCCTTCTCCTCCTCTTGCTCCGTAGACCCGTTTCCCGCCATTGCAGAGATATGAGAGAGAGAGAGAGAGAGGGAGTGTCCTTTGGTGTTTTGTGTAGGGCTTATCGGAAGGAACTTTCTATTTGGGGCTTTAAATTTTCGATAATAATTGGGATTCCAAATACTTTTGGGTGATTTGGCTTTGTTTTGTTTGGGAGCTAACTATCACTTCCCTCTTCCCTTAATTAAATTGTGCAATTTTTTAATTTGACATTTTTTTGAATTTATATTTTTGTCTGAATTTAGTGCATTATCATGTTGTTTGATTTTTTTTTTAATTGATCTAGTTAGAATTTAGGTAATTAAGCTTGGAATATTTTCAATTGATTAAATGGGAAATTTTTTTTTAAAGTAAGTAGTTGGAGTAAGTTAAATTGGAATTTTGGTATTTTTTGGGTCTTTTAAAGGTTTGTATAATTGAATGCATTTGAAATCAGGCTTACAATATATTTGACCATTATAAGGTAGAATATAAAAATTTTACAATTGTACCTCTTAATATACTAATTGATATGTGTAGGTACTTGAACAAAATTAATCTATATGAATGTTGACTCTAAATTGAATATTGAGTTTTGACTAGAGAAATATAAGACATTCATTGGGAGGAATTTCAGCCCCCAAAAGCGGAGGTTGATCCGTGGAGCCTAAAAGTGGAGCCTTCTCCGTAGAGCCTAAAAGCGGAGCCTTTTCCACGGAGCCTAAAGTGGAGCCTAAAAGCGAAAGCTGATCTGCGAAGCCTAAAAGCGAAGCCTTTTCTGTGGAACCAAAAGCAGAGCTTAATTCTCAAAAAACATATCAACCTTCTCTGCGGAGTCTAAAGCGGAACTTAATTATCAGAAGATATCTTAATCCTTTTATCGAAATCTCATCATTGGGAGTCACCTTAGCACAACTCATCTATACTTGAATTATATCTACATCAGCAACCGATGTTAGTAGCAGGACCTAGCCCTCTTTTAGAATGGGATCATCAGGGGCATACAGATTGGAGGATGGAATAAGGGGTTCGTCGAAGTAACATGCCTCAACAGATTAAGAGAGAGAAAGTCAAGCGCCTTCGGGAAGTGGGGAAACGCTCCACCAACTACTACGGAAGACTAAACTACTAAACCACGTTCTCAAGTGCCAACTATACCATGATTTCCTACTTTCAAGGAAAATGACCTACTATCTTATAATTGCTTTATAAGTTCTCCATAAATACTGAGACTCTTCTCCATTTTCCTAAATCATCAACAACATATCATCAACAATTCGTATATATCAACATCACTATCATCAAATATAACACATAAATTATTAGGAGACCAAGACCCGAGGCATTCGGATTCAAAGGTTTTCTGTTGCCACAATTTTCTCTCTCTTGGTTGCCTTGATTCTCTCTCTTCCCCATTGCTGGTGGCCCGCTCATCCTGGTCACAGTTTACCATTATTCCTAGAAGGTCAACGGA
>MKEJ01101551.1:0-11749 GCA_001753735.1 Embelia ribes | reverse complement strand
ATTTTTAGTTATTTTTATATGATGAACATATTATGTTTTTATAACTAACATATTTACTTGAAAATATATGACAATTTATATAATTACATATAGTTTTCTATATATTTTACCAATATTTTTGTAAATTCATATATTAGATATTTAATCACTAATAATATCATATATATATATGTTTTTTGTTTCTCTTACATTTTTAAAAGCTTGTTTTTCATTTCCATTTTCTAAAGCGAGTCTATATGACGTTTCCGATTTTTCCCAAGTAAGGAGCAGGCAATAACTTTTCCTCGTGTTTGGTTTTAATTGATGTCACGCACAGTAAAATGGTAAAAAGTTAATTTCTTAACTATAAAAATATAATATAGCATATTGTTATTACAAAATTTCCCAAAATTTTTAATTATTAGATCTTAATTTTATTATTTAGAATTTGAGTGCTACCCTTCCGGTCATATTATGTTAACACCCATAAAATTAATACAATAGTGAACAGTAAATTTTGGATCACAAAAATAAAATTTAATAATAAAAAATTTTGAAAATAATTTCATAATTTTACACGATAAATTCTATATTTGTTTTTCAAAAATAACTCATTGCCATAATACCATTAGTGATGTGACGGTGTTAGACATTATTCTCCCTTCTCTCTATATGCCTGAGTTGTTGTCTCCCCACTATTCGTGACGCTGAGTAATTGACACGTTGTTCGACACTGACTTTATTTTTTCTTTTTCTTTTTTTGTTTTTTTTTTTTTCGGTGGGTGGGGTGGGGTTAATTTTCGGTTTGTTTATAATACGTTTGTATTGTGCTCGTTTGATGATTTTTTTTGAGTGTTTAAGGAGAAATGAATTTTGTTTATATTAAACTT
This sequence comes from Embelia ribes, assembly GCA_001753735.1. Classification (NCBI taxonomy): domain Eukaryota; kingdom Viridiplantae; phylum Streptophyta; class Magnoliopsida; order Ericales; family Primulaceae; genus Embelia; species Embelia ribes. Next base: position 10,880 of record MKEJ01101551.1, on the reverse strand, counting down.
TCTGTTATGAATGCCCCAAATTTTTTATTTTTTTTTTCGCTTATGTTACGCTCGGATTGTGTTCATGTGGTGATTTTATTTGAGTGTAGGAGAATTGGATTGTTTTTCAATAAATATAGCTCGCTTTTGATACGATTTTGTGTACACAATTTGCAGGCTATCAAATCCCTTTTCTTGTTCCTTGAAGGATAGCTGAAATGGGAAAGGAATATGGTTAAACATACCCTTTTTCTATATATTATCTATCTAATAGTATTATTTGGTCCTTTAGTTGTGGATGAAAACATATTTTTAACGAAAACATTTAGTTGATTTAATTTGTTGCATATGGCTTTGTTGAATCTGTGACAGAATTACGATTTTTGGCAGTTATTTTGTTTGGAGTTATTACAAAAATTTGGGGAAAAGGCAAGGTTTCTGTAGAATATATGTAATGGACCGTGTTACCTTAGACGATAGAGGCCTGTTACTTGATCTCGAGAGTGGTAGGGTAACTAGTGAAGAGGGTACCAGGCAAGACCTTTGTACAGGTGATGGACAAACAAGAAATTTCGAAAATGGGCCTACAAATAGCTTGTTGGGTACTAATATTTTGGTTGGTAATGAAGCGGGTACTAACTCACATATAGAAGTGATCGTAAGAGGGGAAAATGATGAAGAGTCTAAAACTATTGTTGAGAAGAAGTCTGCAGGAAATAAATATAAAAAGGCGAATTATAAAAAAGCTTCGAAGCCCCCACGGCCTCCGAGGGGTCCGTCTTTGGATGCTGCAGATATGATGTTGGTGAAGGAGATTTCGGCCCATGCCATGAACAGGCGTGCTAGGATCGAACGAATCAAGGCCTTCAGGAAGATGAGAGAGGAAAAACCATCTTTGTCATCGTCCAAGAGCAGCATATGCGCTATGATATTCACGGTCCTCTTTATTTTTGCGATATGCTTCCAAGGTACAACTAATTTTTTAGCATAGTGCTGTTCTCATTTCCTGTTTTTGTAATACTTTGTACATGTAAGTTTATATGCATTTACATAAAGCTTTAGAACTTGTACATGAATAGCTTGATTGCTCATCTCTATGCATGTATACATGGTTCTTCTATGTCAGGGCTAGTGCTCAATCACTGTACGCATATTTTTTTTGTCAATGGTTTGAGATAAATGGCTTTTCATGTAACTGAGAAAGTTTCTTTCTTTTCCTATTTGAGGGGATAAATATGTCTGAAGTTGTAATTTCTACCAGTGTAAAGATAACATGTATGCTTCTACAGCGTATCGGTTGAATTTTCGGTTTTGAACTTTTCATGACCCTTTTTTTCAGTTATATTCATCTGCCCATATAGTTCCTATTATCTACACTTTTCTTAAATCCTTTAATAGATTTTAGATAAAACGTGCTCATTTGAGACTTGTGCCAATATTTTTGAGCATAAGTTTATGCTGTTCAGGTTTGAGGCAATTGCAGGAACTTATGAATTATTTGGTGTTAATTTTGCCCCAATCCTTAGCCCGTCTTTAGGAACATGAGCATTCAAAATCAAGAAGATTGAGTTTCAACACAATTGCCGGTGGCTAGGGCTTGATATATTATATTCGAAATGATTAGTGTACCGTCAAGATGTGAATTCCTCATGTTGTATACAACTTAAATGTTTTTGTGAACTTATTGATAGCATAAGATGTTAGCCTCACGATCTCTATACGTAAATTTGTCTTCATAATCAATCCAAGCGCTTCATGATTCCCATTTTTGGCAATGCTTGCAGGGTTTTGCTCCAAAGGTGTAAACAGTGTGAATTTCCATGGATCTCCTGAGCCAGCCACAAACAGTATCATTTCAGTCCAGTTTTTCAACCGCCCATCTGCAAATGATGGCGGTGAACTTGGTTCGTCTTCAAGGTGCATCTTTTTTATATGGCATTAAATGATTTTTTGCTTCTCATTTTACACGAAATTGCTAGTGGTTGTTTTGGGAAGACTCATCATTCCATGCATTATTGCGTTAATGATTCCTTGGTTGGAGTAAGAGCATGAAATTTCTCTGTAGAGTTTCTAAATATGTTAATAGGAAAATGCAACTCCAGATTTTTTAATATATGCAGATATATAATTGCCGACACATGCATATGGTACATTTTCCTACTGCCTTTTAGTTTCCGGAGAAAGAGGTACCTTCATGTTGAAGTCATTCGGTTGCTGGGCTAGTGGTGTTTGTTTATGGTTTGTAATGATAAGTATAATTAGAAAGTAAGCTAAAAGAACGAGTTTGTGTTGACAATTATTTAGAAGTACACCACTTTGTTGGCATGTACAACCGTTCATTTAATAAGTTTGTCGATGACATCTATTATGCCAAAAGGAGCGGTTTTACTAAAAACAGAGCCTGTCCTATGTATGTAAGACGCATACAAATTGTACCACCTCCTCAATTTTTGGGAATTAGAGCACTGCAGTAAAGATGCTCTTGGTTGTCATTTGATAAATAGCGGTTAAATAGAAGTAATGCTATCCCATGAACCTTGAAATTAAATGAAGTCACTAGTCAAAAGTAAATATTAGAAATGTTCCAAGGGTCCATTTGGGAACTTATGGATTTGAATCATAGGGATTTGGACATTGTCTATTTGTAGGTACATGATTTGGGTCCATATTTGTATTGCACATGGATTTGAATTCCTCTTCGTATGTATCTCAAGTCGTTCCATGGATTAATTGCTATTATGAAAGTTTAATCTCCTAACATGCAAAGACAATAATTCCATCATATCCACTCCAAAATACCCTTGGAAATGAAAACTATATATCCAAACGGAGATTAAAGGTTATTTGGTTTTTTGTTCTATGGTTTTCAGTTCAGTTCTCATTTTGAAGGTTTTGTGACTAAATAAAGTTAAACTTTTAATAACTATTGTTTGTGTGTCATTTCAATTATTGTGCAAATAGTTATTGGAGCTAGCAAAATTTACTTTTAACTTTGGTCTTAAAAATTGTCTTCAAGATAAAATGCTAAAATTTGTTTGAAATTCCCCGCCAAAGCATATGTATTACTTGGAGAGTTTCTGTTTTTAGAACCATAACCACTAGCAACCTCAATTACAATGCTATTGATGAAATCACGATGTTCCAGCTTTCAAGTAGACCAAACATGAAATGAAGCATCACAATTGAGTTGGATGTATATATCTTTTTGAGTGCTTTGGAATATGTGTGGTTTGCAGAATGTCCAATAAGACCATGTACATTGAAGTTTTTGAGAATGATTTGTGTTGAGTTTGAGTATCTGCACATCTTACCTCAACTGGTAATTACAAAGAGGAGTGCAAACAACACATGCTTGGAAACATGTTCTAAAGCTTCTATTCTGTTGATTCGTCAATTCCCAAAAAAAGAAATAAAAAATTGAAAATTGATTAATATCATTTATAGGTCTCGATTTAATGAAATAAAGATTGTTTAAACACAAGTCCAATGGTGTGTTGTGAGTTGTGAGCACTCTGCAGTTATGAAAGCTAGAAGTGTTTATGCATGTCTGCTGTCAACTTACATGTAAATGCTTCCCTAGCCCAGAACTAAGCTTATTTGAGGTGGCAAAGAATTCGACCAATGTTTTTCTTCTGTGGAGCAATTTGGAGTTTGATTTGCCGTTTAGGCAGCATAGTAGGAATACTAGCCTGTTTCATGCAATATTATGATATGAGCTAATTTTGATCATTTCCCTCTGTTAGACACATTTAACATATGTGTAACTAGTATTAGGAAATAAGAGATTTAGGAGAAATCGCGACAGAGAATTTCCTGTTATTATTATAAATATTCTTTACTATTGGTTAAAAATAGAGGTAGAGCCAACCCAAATTTGGCGTTCTCTAAGTTTATTCCGAATACTTTGTTTACACCCTCAAATAAAATTTTCTATAATTTATTTATTTCATATGTTGCAGTCCCGAGGAGCAGACCATTGGTTCAAACTTTCAGGAAAGTGTTGGCTCCACCTGACGAGCTGCCACGCCATTATGCTGTCACAGCCGCATATGCTGATTCTTGCGGTTATGCCTAGCCAAACCTTTTTTTCGACAACATAACAATCACTGAAGATGTAGACAGTTGAGGGCATAGGTGTATGCATCAAATTACTTCAGGATTCCCTTTCCACTGCTTTCTAGCTGGCCTTGGATAACACCATTTTCTTGTTTTGTACATATTTACAAGTCATGGCCAATGGTTGGACTTTGAGGTTTTTTTTACTTGAGATGTATCAAATCTGGTCACGAAATTAACTAATTAAATTTGATTGTTTTAGTACCGAATGGCATTTTCGAAACCTCAACATTCTGGAGGTATAATGTTGATTTCAGGGCTTAAAATCGTCAATTGTTACCTGACTTGGATGCTATGTATACTTTCACTAGAGATCTTTTGTTTCTTAAATAGGTGCTTCGATCCAGCTACTGGCCTTCTGCTTTTTAACCCACCCCTCTCTCATCATCTTTTTTAGCTCAACCACACTTCCCCATCTCCCATTCTCGCTATATATCCTTGACAACATTGAATACACAGCCGGGTGATCTTTCTCCAATTTGTTAATCCCCTTTTTCGCAAACACGTTGAACTCCAAATCTGTATGCAAACCACAAGCAGAGACCAAAGCTCCCCATACGACGGCATCAGGTTCCATAGGCATTTCCTCTATCAATGCCACTGCTTTGTCCAAATGTCCTTTTCTTCCATACATATCCACCATACACGTGTAATGCTCTAACTCCGGTTTAATCCCGTACTTTCTTACCATAGATTTAAATTGACTTTTGCCTTCTTTCACAAGTCCACCATGAGCACAAGCTGTTAATAGGTTCACAAATGTTGTCTGGTCAGGATAAAACCCAGCATCAATCATTCTCTCGAACTCTTCTAGTGCTCTAAATGCCAGTCCGTGCCTTGCGTAGCCACCAATAATCGTGTTCCACGACACTAAGTTCTTATTTGGCATATTTTCGAAGATGTGAAACGATGTATCAATCTCACCACATTTCGCATACATGTCGACAAGAGAGGTTAGCAAAATCAAATCCCAATGCATACAGGACTTGACAATGTTTGAGTGGATTTGTTTGCCTAAGATGAGACAGGAGCAACCTGCACAAGCATCTAAAGCACTTGAATACGTAAAATTATTAGGTCGAGCTCCAGATTTCAGCATTTTCAGAAAGAACTTCAATGCCTGCAAAAATTGACCGTTCTGGACATATCCACTTAACATAGTAGTCCACAAAACTATACATCTTGCTTTATTTTTGTTAAAGATGAGCCGAGCTTCGTCAAGTTTCTTATTTTTTATATACCCATTAACCAAAATTGACCAAGTAATATTGTTCTTCTCGGGCATCATATCAAAAGCTCTCATTGCCTCACTTGTTGACTGCAAATCCATAAAACCTGATATCAAAGCATTCCACGAAGATACATCTTTCAACAAAATGTCATCAAAAGCATTACGTAAGCCATCGGAATCCCTCAAATGAGCATAACCCTTAATCAAAGCTGATCCAACAAAATAATCCGAACCAAGCCCCAAAACTATTACGAGGGAATGGAGCTGTGGGATCAAAATATCGAAAGCTGTATTCAAAATTGCACTAATGGATATCGAAAACGTAACTTCATTGGGTCTCAACCTATCTCTACCCATCTTTATGAAACAATGGTACATTTCTCCTGGGTTCCTGACACTGCTTAAACCTGATAACAAGGCATTATATGAGACGATGTCTCTTTGAGGCATTTCATCGAACAGTTTATGAGCGAGTCGGATCTGGCCGTGTTTTACATAGCCAGAAATGATCATGTTCCAAGAGGTGACATTGCGGTTCAATGGGTTTCGGTCAAAAATATAGCACGCGTTGCGTATATTTCCTTGGCGAATATGTTCATTGATAGTGCGGTTGAGACTAACGGTTGCATCTGTGCACATATAGCGCGAAAACATGCACATTGCCTTTGAAATTTGTACTTGATTTATTCGCCATAGTAATAATAACTGATGGTCTATCATTTGTAGCATTTATCTATACTCACAAGGGGCAGATACAGAAATTTAGTTTCTCAGGGGGAGTAATAATTTTATCTATGAAATTTTGCTATTTGATAATTTAGATCAAATATCTCGAATTTAATTACAGGGGGCCCTAACTTTTGCTAGAATATCTCGTCTATGCTATTATGTCACCACGAATATATTAGTCCGTAAGTATAATATAACACTGTTCATTTCAGCTTGGTCTACCTGCCCTGCCCTGCCCTGCCTTTGCCGGTATATGGGCCCGTGGATTTGTACGGTTACGCATAGTGTTTGGGATCTGAGAAGGAAAATATTATATATATATATATATATAGACAATGAATTGAATTAAGCTTCCGCAATATAGAATTTGTAGAAGATATAATGTATGCAAATCTTATTCCTATTTTCAGACTGTTTCCAGAAGGAAAATACGAAATTAATATCATCTTATACAGATAGCTACACAGCTACGTAGGCTGACATGGTAGATCAATTGATTGTCAAAATTGTACATCGGGACACATGCACATAGGGTCTTTGTTAATAGTGTAGGGGCAAATAAACCAACTATTTATTACCGATTAAGTAAAAAATTGAATGCATCTATTTTAAAATTATTGAATTATTTAGATCAAAATAACAAATAAGTTAATCTTAAAAGTTAAGTGGCCAAATGTTATTCAATTTTTAAGTAAAAAATAACTAAAATTTTGAAACCTATAAGCCATAACCGAACCAGCTCATAATCATTTATCAAACTCGTTGATATTTATCTTTCTTTATAATGGTTTGAAGCTAAATTCTAATTTTATGCCATAAGAAATTAATAAGATAGTAATTATTCCGTCACCAATTAGTATGACATTTTAATCTTATGGCCCGGTTGAATGGTAGCAATAATTATAAAGAAGGAAAAGAAACCACTTAAACTATTTGTGGAATTAATTAAATTTGGCATTGTAATTGTTAGAACCTTGTGCTATTAGTGCCTTTGGAACAACTTTGAAATTTTCAATATCATTAACAAAACTCCAGATTAGTTGGGCCATTAACTTTCAATTACCAAAAATTACTCAATTCAAGTATTCAACTAAAGCTCCTATATAAAAGGAGATAAGCTTTTATATATCAAACACAAATACTGCATTAGCATTCCAAATATTCCTTGTGGGGAAAATTTTCAGCATTGCTCTTGCTCTGATTGTTTTTCCTTATCTTCGACTTTCATTTATCGGTATAAATTGGCACAACAACAGATATCTATTGCTTCCTGGGCATTTATGGTTCGTTTTTCCTCCTTTTTTTTCTTAAACTTGTTTTGTTCAGATGAAGAGAAGAGAAAATAATAATCCGTAAAGGTTCAAGGTTAAAACAATGCTATATGACCGTTACCTCTACGGGGAAATCCAAATGACACAACTATCATTCCATGGCATAACGTTTGAGGGTGGAAGAGGCGTTACATGTCCTTCAACAGTAGATTCAATGCCATCAACCACACGAAGCAAGAATTCTGAAAATTCTTGATCATTTATGGCCTTCATATTTTGCTTCAGTCATAATACTTCAATGTAATATTTGGTCTTGTGCGCTATCCAAATGATAATTTTGAAGGACGCAGTATTTAGGCTTTGCAGCTTGATCAGCAATGGATTCATCTACAGAAATGGGGTTAATGCCCAATATAGGATTACCAGTCCCATGATGACAACCCAATATGAAATAATCCCAATATCGTGATTTAAAGGAACAATCAAATTATGGGCAGATGTTGCCAAAATCACTCGTCGAATAAGTTTTCAATCCTTTTCTATAATGAATGAGCAGTAAAGTTAAATCAAAGGTTTTGTTGTAATGATCTTCATAACTTGACTTAATAAGTAGGGTATGGTAGAATGCTCTTGATAAGTGATCACTTTTACCAAGTGTGAAGGGACTATTTCTGTGACAATGATGTAGGTCTAGTTTTCTGGAGTAATTTGACGAAATTACCAGGCATATCTACGGCCAAATGAAAACAAGAAAAAGACGGATTAGTGACATAGAAAAGGTGTGGCGTGCTTATATTTGTCTTGGTTTACACAAAATGTTGGATAATTCAAGACACTAGCCATCTCTTCTGATGTAGCAAATTTCTTTGGTATATCTATGACTACTCGAATTTCGAATTTAAATGCAAACTGGGATATGCTAAGTAGATCGTTGGTAAGGAGGGTATACTGTCTGGAGAAAAATGGAAAGTTTTTCTTATGAGTTTGTTGTCCTCCCAAAATCCTCCTTCCATCAGCACGTTTTGATTAAAAAATTTCTATATACTTGTCATCTTATGGGATGCTTTTTGTCGCTAGCCTTGGCCAAGGGAGGTTTTTGGGATCAAAAATAGTATGGTAATTAAGACTTTGTTTCGAAGACTCTCCATCGGTTTGAAGTGATAAGAGATTATTGTTTGTGTGGTTCTTGCTCCGTTTGATACCAATTTACAATCAGTAACTCTTAAGTCTTGTTTTTTGTATATCCTAATGTGACTAAGAACATTCATAGCAATCTTTCTAAATGTATCATTTTTCTCTTTCGATTTCTCAAATAAAAAATATTGGAAGAGAAATGTGGCACATCATTCTTTCTATTTTTCTATGTTATTTTGCAGTAGGTTATTCAATGGAAAAATATAATATTCACAATTTCTCTATTTAAATAATAAATTTTCCCACCAAATCTTTAAAACCTTGGTTTAGATTGAAGTTACCAGGTCATGGAGCCGGAGCGAGAGCATATGTAGTTCAAGGAATGGTGAGAGCGGGAGCGGGGATTGAAAGCGGCAGGGTCTAGGAAGAATTTGGCGACTTACGTTAAGATTACGGAAAATATATATTTTAATTTTATTTTAGTACATATAATTATTGTCATAATTTTTAACAAATTTTGTAAGAAACATGGTTGTGAGCAATTTCTAAAATGTGTATTTCCAGTGGGAGAAATGGATTTCTATAAAGTGAGATGTAAAAATTAAACGAGAAAAAATGGTGGGAATACTCTTAGTTAATAGAAATTGATCATATTCAGATTTTTAAGTAAACTTTCTCTGTCATTAAATTACTAATAGATAAAAAAAAAAAAAATCTGAATATATTGTTGTTTTTCCCCCTAATTTGTGGGAGAAATTTTATTTTTTTATTAGAAACATTGTGAATAATAATTTTTCTCATTGGAAAAACTTACTGTAGCAATTTTAAAAAACTTTATGGAACAAAAACGCTGCATTGGACACATTTCTACTTTCTATTTCTAATTTGAGAAAGAGAAATGAATGCTCATATATTGATTGAGTAATGATATACGTACAGAAAATCATGTTCAGAACTTTGCAAGCACTAGATTTGTAGCCTATTGTTCCTTAAAATAGTATCGATCTTTTGCTTAAAAATAGGATCTACTGCACAAGAATTTATACACTTTTGTTACATGCTTATCGGTATGTGAATCATTTTCCATGTTCATTATATGCTCTAATTGTTCAATCAAGGTTCAGATTTGGTCATTTTTTATTTTTGGACGCTAGGGTTATGCACCTATCTGCCTAGGGCTCGAGGATTTCTACATCAGGCGGCTCTATCTCCGTATTCAGGTAAACTATTTTCTTATTTTTGTCCCTTAAATTTTATGGCTTGATTTGGCCTTTTGTTGGTTTTGTGATTATTTTGGAACATTCCCTTGATCACTAAGACTTTTTGGAAAGCCATTTCTCTTGCAAAAATTAGCATCTAGGAAATGCATACACCAGTCTTTTTCATTAATTTCTTAAAATTGTTAAAAAAAACCATGTGTCATATGATTAAATATATGTATGTCTTTTTGCCCTAATTTGAACTAGGTAAAGGATTTAATGTATGTTCAACATAAATAAATTAACTTCTTAGTTATAGTCTACCTATTGATGTTTTCATAAAAGGTTGGGGAAGTGGACCCCCTTTTTCTCAAAAGCAACTATAGTGCAAATTATTTCATTTATGTTCTTGTTGATAGATTATTGTGAGTATGGATGTGTTGTTTAGCAAAGGTCATCTCGGATTTGATTGAGTTAGTTACTAGGGAAAGATATTTTGGTTCTACTTGCATGATTATTTATTCTTCATGATGCTAAGAAAACATAACTTTTTTCCCCCCAGAAAATTACTAGAAAAGTTTTGACTTTCGGGTAGGTAAATCAATATTGAATCTGTAAGAGAAATACACTAGTGGGGCATACCTTACGGATTACAAGATGTGTCATTCTCCTTCTACAGGATTGTTTTGGGCGACCCATAGCAAGTGCTCCTGATGCATGGTTTGACGTGGTTGAGCGTGTCTCAAATGATAACAACAAGACCTTAAAGTGAGTATATAGATCACATAATTCAAGCATTGTGTCAGTTTTATGTTATAGGTTGAGCATGCCCATTTCCTACATTTTCTTTTTTCCATGTGGCAATTGGCATTAATTGGTGGATGGCAAAGTAGTTGTTCACCACATGCTGTAAATTTTCTAACTCATATTATGAACTATTAGGTTCATGGTTTAAGAAATTCATACCTCATCTGAACTTCCTGGGGCTTATTCTTGTTCAGGCGTACCACAAAGATACGCAAGTGCCTCAATTTGGGATCATACAATTATCTCGGGTTTGCGGCAGCTGATGAATACTGTACCCCTCGTGTGATCGAGTGTCTGAAGAAGTTTTCTCCAAGCACATGCAGCTCTCGTGTCGATGGAGGTATGTGGTGTTGGCATTGTTGTCAATCTCTTAAGAGACGCAAAATGATCATACGATACGATACGACTCAAAAG
>MKEJ01101547.1:0-16215 GCA_001753735.1 Embelia ribes | reverse complement strand
TTATTATTAGCATGTTATCTATCTTTATAAGATTTTGCATAACATGATATTGATAAAATATGCATGAGTGATGATATATGCATGAAAGAAAATAAGGACAGTGGTATGAGTTGGAGAAAGACATTGTTAGGACTATGTATCTCTATTTTTATTAAAGAAGTAATGAGGTCTACAGTCTTACCTTGAAAGATGGAAAACTAGCAGCTAGGATTATCCATTTATTCTACGCATTGTCATGCGAGAATAAGCGAAGGTTACTCCGTCACATTGTCAGGTGCGGACTTTGCAGCGAGGAGCGCCAGGTTTGTGAAGTGAACGTAGATACATGTTCAAAAAATTTCATTAGCAGACACACAGTATGAGGTGGTTGTACGAGGATGAGACGTACATTACATTCATATTTATTTATGCATTGTCTTATGTTGTAGTACAGATATGCATTCGTATTCATGTTTCATATATGTATCACATATTTTTTAGACTTATGTTTAAGTTTTGCAGGTTGTCTAACCATACAATTTCATTTTTTTTAGATGGTGTTGTACGTTCGAGGGCGGACATCGAGATCATTAAGGATTAATGATATATACATATATATCTTTTGGCTTATCTTGGCAGAAGAAGTGGAGATGAAGATGATATTGTTTTGCTTCCACGCATTTTGTTTCATTATTGTATTTTATTTTGTATATGTATAGAGCACACTCTGATGTATTTGTAAATGATATTGTAGCAATTGTATAAGTGATGAAAGTATAAGTATGATCTTGTCCTTTATGAGACCGAGAACATATTTATACCCCCAGAGTTCGAACTCAACCCACCAAGCTTTGAACCCAAACTTTTAATTGATTAGTAATCAATCAATCAATCATAAAGACATAAACTTCCTACATCTTTTTCAACCCAACCTCCTAGGTTCCAAATTACCTGTACGGAAATATGACTATGTATGAAAGCTTGTAACCTGTTTATAAATCATGACACGTACTTTTTACATAAAACAAATCAATTATTCGAAAACAATACACGTCCACCCAGATATTCATGTAATCTCTGTATAATAAAGAGCAAGTTTGAGCAATAAATTGTCACTAAAAAGATGTTACATCACCCCGATAAAAGAAAACTCCAGAAGGCCCATCATCGGGCAGCAGAGCAAGTTTTACGGGGTACTGAGCTCCTTCTTCAACCATCGAAATTCCAGTGTTGTTGTTTATATCTGTCTTGACGAAGCCAGGGCACACACAGTTGATACAAAAAGTTGGGTATTTGTTCGCCACTATTCTTGTGTATGCGTTCATGGTCGCTTTTGATACACAATAACCAGAAATAGATGGAGGCCAGCCTTTGGCTACCAAAGATCCCTCTTGGAAATCTTTTAGAAATTCATTTAGAAGCTCATCTATTTTTTCTTCAGTGAGAATCTTGACATTGTTTAGCACTCCTTGAATATCTTCACTTGGTATACACTAAAACAATGGTTCTGTAACGTGTAAGATAGCATTTCTACATAGAGAAAACTTCACAGGAATGACTATACATAAATTGATTTCTTTCAACATACCACATAATTTTGATTATTGTTTTAAAAATCATCATCGATTTTACCTAGATTTGGAAATTTTGAAGTAGAAAAAATTAGTATGAGCTACAAAATGGGTAGTGTTTTAAAAGTCACAAAATTCAATAATGATCATTCTAATATTAATTTTTGAGAAATGATTTATCTTTCTAATTTCTACAAGTAGTACATCTACCGGAGGTGTGGATCTATAGGTGGCACAATATTAAGTTTATTTCTTTCCCTTTTTAATTATTTTATATTACATGTATTGAAAGTTGAAACTACATTTCATGTATATGACCGATCTGGTGTTTGGGTCATAATTATGGTGTTTTGTAACACAACTTATCCTTATTTGTTTCTTGTTTTCTGTATTTTCTCATCACGGTCTGTATATTTTTACATCTAGCACTACTTATTCCATGTTTTCTGTATTTCAAAGTCCCATTCTTTTGTTATTATGAGATGAAATGATACAAATGAGAGATACAATTCCGACCCTCAAAAAATAGTTTTGACAACTATAACATATAGGAAACATTGCTGAAATTTTACTTTTTCCTATGAACCCTAAGTTCCTTAGGTGTTAGTTCCAAATATAGTTGATAATTTTGTTTCTACATCCCTGTGATGTTTTTCTTACACAACTTAAGGAATAAGACTGGTCAACCAACATTTGTCCAATTTTTGTTTTTCTATCAAAATCCCAAGTTCATTAAAGTTGAATGTTGGTTTTGAAATTTCCTCCTAAAATCAGATTGCAGAACTATTCTTAAGGATAACAATGAGAGAGAATATTGAAGTGCTGTTCGCTCACTGGTTTATTTTGACATTGTTTCCGTGTTCTTGATTAGTTTTTTCACAACCTGTTTGTTTAGTTTTTTTCCTTTCTAATTTTCATGGTCATAAAGTTCTTGAATTCTGTACACAGGCTACATATGCAAATACATTAATGGAAACACATAATTGTTTCCATTCATAAGTTAAATGATTTTTATGTACTTAGTACTTACAAAGGCATAGGACTTATTGCCATGTTACCTGCAGTTGTCCCGCACTGGAAGAGACATTGACAATTCTCGGAGAATCAGATAACTGAAGGAGGGGTATAAATGCTTCGATCATCCTCTTTGCTCCATAATAATTCGTTTCCAAGCATTCTTTAGTCATCTCATATGTCTCTTTCATCACCCGTTCGTTCCAATTGATCTCTTTTCCCGACTGCATCAAAACGTGACAGGTATATGTAGTCAATAAATGGTGAGACACAAAACTGGAAAAAGAAAAACTTAGGACAAATTTGTGTAGCAAGCACTGAATAGTAACATACTTATTCTCTTTGAAGTTGAATTGGTGTTAGATGATAATAGACATAATATGGGACAAGTTGAATTATGATGTAAAAACCTTGCTGCTTCCATCTTAAAATTTATAGTTTTTAAGTCAAAATGGCAAAAAAAACTCTACTTAAAAGTTGAGCAGTCAAATATACACCACTCTCTGCTTAAAAGCTAAAATGAAACAAGCACATAGAGATATGTATGGCATAATTAGAACTTACACCGCCAGGAGGAATTTGAGATGATATATCGAAATCCATCACTACACCACTTATCCCAGCATTGTTCACCTACAACAATTTAAACAGTAAAATATGCTCCTTGTTAAGTTATCAATTCTGCTAAAATTTTAAGCTTTTAGTGAGGGAAACTTGCAGTTAAATAATTCTCTAATATGGTGCTTAGAGTGACTCAATATGCATTAAAAATTTAGCAAAAAATCTTCAAAGTAGATTTGGCCTTCGACTTCGGTTTATACCAAGTAAAATGATCCAGTAAGATGCATGATACTTTTCGAAACTTAATCTACCCAAGAGTTACGTGAGCTTTACTATTTCATCTCTGTCCTCTACTAGTAAAATTACTAAGTGGTGTGGTGTATATGTTTGTTTGTTCATCAGCAGCATGTCAGTTTCCGCATCTAAATCTTAACAATAATGACACATTAAAGTTTGACACATAAATATCATCAAGAATTATGCTTCGGAAGATACCAAGATATCAAGCTTTCGGAATTGAGCCTCAACGAAATCTGCAAGAGAAGCAATACTAGAGGGGTCCGTGACATTAAGCTGATGAAACTCAATATTATCGGAAACGCCAGTCTCCTTGAGTTTCTCAAGAGCTTCGATACCCTTTTTCTCATCTCTAGCTGTCAGAACAACGACCACTCCTTTAGAAGCTAACTGCCTGCATATTTCAAGTCCTATTCCTTTGTTTGCTCCAGTAACCACTGCATACCTGCATTTATAAAACCGAAGAAAAGCAACGAAGATGGAATAGCAACGGAAAGAGTTATCAAGAGTGATTTACTAAGACAAATTCTTTTTATAGCAATAAGACTATCGACTAAATGATATCATCCATTTTGAGAATGCTGGCAAACCAGAAAAAGAAAATCATGATTATGCAAGCTCGCATGATTTCCAAAAGATCAAAGTGGCTGTACGGAATGAATGCACGACCAGAGATAAAAATAATTTGGTACTTGTATATGCCATGCTTTATACGTGAGGTGGATAAGAAAAAAAAACTTAAAAAGGAGGAATTATCCGGGGAGGGGAAGCAATCACCCACGAAAATGAGGCGCTATATGAAATTTTCGGTGTTATTGCAGCCATAGATGCTCACTGTATAAATTAAAAGTTAGCTTTTCCAATAAAAAAATTGTCAAAATACGTGTGTATCGAAAGGAAGTTTTCCCACTAAAGAACTATCAGAAGACTTCTTTCACTTGCTGTTACACTATTGAGGTGTCTGGAGCTCTTGGTCGGACACCGTAGCAAACTAGTGCTAAGTACGACACAAAAAATAACTGATATTTGATCCAATCAGCTATTGAAGTTCGGATACTTTTGGTTCTCTGCTGTGCTTGGTTGGGATTTGGTTCAGAAAGTACGATAAATGGTACATTCCATACTTCTGTGCCTATTTTCATAAGCGCCATCATTTTTTAAATGTGATCAATCGCCACAAACCAAGGTTTTAAAAATCGGCCGCAATCTTTATATAATTATATAACAGTTTCGGCGGATGCCACAACTAAAACTGGTCGTTATATTGCTGAGAATTAAATTCGTAGCAAAAACTGCAACGTAACCGCAATTTTGGCCGTTATGGACCATTATGGCCGTTATAACAGCCATTGTGACCATTATACTATTATATTTTATTTATACCATTAAATTATACGGTTGAGCAAAATTGAAAAAAATCCGTAGCTCCGATTTCCACAACCATTACGCTAATGTATCCCGAAACTGTTATACCGCAACCGCAACCGCAACCGCAACCGTTATAACGGCTGCAACCGATATTTAAAACCTTGTTTGCAACATTGTAGTGTTTTTACTTCTTTTTTACCTTTCACCAGATGGGCATGGGGCCATAGAGATTGTAGACCAATCCGTACAATAGTTTTATTACTTTCAGTTATCAGCAAAATAATGCTATATTTTTTACACGCTGTATAATTGATCGAAATACAAAACTGGAATAATATTAACAACAATGAATTAGGTGTGTACCTATTTGAATGCGCAGAAAAACTTGCACTGAAATATGAAATTATTCTGGTTCAATTCCGGATGAGACCAAAGTTTAACCTTATCCTCTTAAACCCAATTTGCCCACCACCACTTACTTCTGGCCTTTGGCAATGAATTCCCAAGCTTCAACGTCCACTCTATACATTTGAAAAGATATCGCAATTCAAACGTCTTGTCAAACCTTTCGTGGAGCGATACTCTCATAATTATTTTTCTAATATGTTGAGTTCGAGTTTGTGTAAGATTAGAGAGTTTATATGCTCTAATTTGAAATGATTTCATATTTGAAAAATGGCCTGCAATACCACTTATTTATAGTTTTCAAAACTGTTGTTTTGAAAAGACACAATTCTTAATTGAATAAGTAGAACTTGTAAGAGTTGACTGTTGGATAAAACTAGAATTAATAGAAAGATGCAACTCTTGGGTTTTGGCGGGAAAAGTGGTTTGTGGGAAAATTAGTTTGGTTCAAAATAAAACTAGAATTTCTCTCCAAAACATGAACCAATGCAATCTTTCACCGTGTACCAGCTCGAAGGGCCACCACCGCCAACTATCCACTTTGAAACCAATTTACATTTACACCATTCATGGTTTTAAGAATATAAAAATATTGTCTCGAAGCCTACAAGTTCAGCTTCGATTTCATCTCAAGAACTCCAAGATATACTAAGTGGAGCCCATTCAAAACTTGCCTAAAAAGTGGTTTTTTTCATGAGTTGAAAATTTTACAAACACATGGGTTCTACATAGTTATAAAACCATGAACCCAATACATTCTAGATTGATTCTAGACAAGTGAGTATGCAGATCTCTTGGGCTATAAAAGGGGGAAGGACTTGCTCATTTGTATCATCTTACACTTTGAGTGAATATAAGTGAGCAACTCTCCTATATTGTGCACTCTTTCTTCCTCTCCAGCCTTATACTTGTGTGTTTGTGTTTATCATCCACTTGCTTTCCTGTTAGTTGAGCGAGTCAATGCTGATTTAGCCCCTCAAAACTAAATTGAGCGCCTCAAAACTAGGTTGAGCGAGTTAAGTGAAAAGTTGCCAAAACATGAAATTACTTTCAAAATTCCACATGTTCTTTAGTTCCGCTTGGGTGTGTACATTGTTTTCGTGGCAATAAATTTTCGTCTCGATTTGTTCCCATCAATAACATCAACTGAAATTAAGGAGATCAAATAGAAATTTAAGAAAACCTGCAGGGACCAAAACTGTAATTATCCCCAAGAGGAAAATGGGAAAAAGTAAGATTATCCATACATGAGAAAACCTGCAGAAACAGACAGAGAAAGATGGCAGACACATAGAGTGCCCATTCACTAGCCGATACTATTTGAAACAAACATACATATATATAATGTGCATAGATATATAAACATAATATTTTGGAAAATTAGGATTGGGGAATGATAATAAAGAAATTATGTGAAGCATACAAGGGTCATGTGGAGATGTGGAGGAGATGCGCCGTGATCGGATGTGGCTTCAATTCCCCACCTCCAAAAACACATCCCCTAAACTTGTCCCTGTCAATTATTATCCCTATATAATAGAAATTAATTTCTATTTTGGCATTTTATCTAAAAATAAAAAGGAACTCTTCAAGTTGGGGTATATCACTAGGCACACTCTTCTCTATATTCTTGGAGGAGCCCAAGGTGAGCTTTTTTATTTCAACCTACAGTTTCTCATTTGCACGCTCTTCATTTGTTCTTCTATACTACTATTAAGGCTTGTGTGGTTTCGCTTTTAAGTTCAAGATTCTTTACTTTTTGCTTAAAAGTTTATCTTATTAGCTTTCAAGATGTGTTTTTTTTGTTATTTTGGCCTTGAAAAGCTAGAAATTTTAAGGTGATGCATACAACTTTTTAAATTGTCATTTGTTTTAAAATTGCAACCAAACAAACCATTAGTCTATGCTTAAGTTTTTACTTTCTTAATTTGTACAATCTTTAAGTACTTTCATATTTTAAAGTTCCCATTTTCCTATCATATTTGCGCAAAAGTTGTGAGTTTTGAATTAATGGTTGGATTGACTTTCACAATTTTTTTTTTGTGTTTCATATTCAATCAAGATTTTGTGGGGGATAGCATAAAAAATCAACCATGGAGATCACCAATGTGATGGAGTATGAGGCCATTGCCAAGCAAAAGTTGCCCAAGATGATATTCGACTATTACGCGTCGGGGGCTGAAGATCAATGGACTCTGCACGAAAACAGAAACGCTTTCTCAAGAATTCTGTATTTTTTCCAATATTTCTTGTGTTTATATATGTATACTTGTTTCTCCTTATATGACTAAATCTATATGTCTACTGAAGTTCCCCTTTCAATTCATATTAGATTTCGGCCACGCATTCTCATTGACGTGAGCAAGATAGATATGACCACCACTGTTTTGGGCTTTAAGTTATCTATGCCTATCATGATTGCTCCGACAGCTATGCAAAAGATGGCTCACCCTGATGGTATGCTATTAGGTTCTGTTCATATTCTTAATTTATTTTTAATTTTTTTTGGTTATTTTCATTTTTCTTTTTCGTAAAACTCGTGATTTCAGTTACTAGGTTGATCGGTAATTTGGATTGCATAGTTGTAAATTAATCTGTTAGCTACGCTTGATACCACACCGGTTAAACTTTTACTTGTTCTGAGTTTCAAAGATTCGTGTAAGTGCCTCTTGTGTATTTTGAGTTCTCTCATATGCTGGTCCCCTTTGAACTTTGAGTGATCTTTTGGAAGTTTTTCATTACTAGAGTTCCATTGATAAAATATTGAAGATTATATCGGAAATTCATATTTTTATGGATCTTCGTGTTCTCAAACATAGTTGCCATATTTCCAGTTGATAGACTAAAACAACACAACAGTGTTATCCCGACAATTTGGCTGTTGGGTCTGTTAGCAACTAAGTAGGCACTAGCAGTGCATGTTGATTTAATTTAAGTTTTCGATATTTAGAACTTGTTGTTAGATGGCGTAAAAGAGTATGTTAGTTCCTGTCTGTTGACCTTAATCCTTGTACAGGGGAGTATGCAACTGCTAGAGCTGCATCATCTGCTGGCACCATCATGGTTAGCATCACATTCTATTTTCCGACTCATTTTCAACTTTTTTTTTTTTTCTCGGGACTACAATTTATTTTCACTTCGTTTGCTATAACTGTTCATTTCCTTCTATGTTAAACACTCGAATGATTGATATTTAAAGCATTTTATATAAGTGTCATATTTCCATGTTTGTATATATGCCAGTGTTGAAGACATAAACAATTGGGTTAGTCATGCAAAAGGAAGTATCATACAAGGATTTAGTAATTCAATTATATACCGATTATAACCAATAGATTCTTGGTGAATCATCGAGAAATAGTTACTTGTGCTTTCATTTGATTTATGCTTCATGAGGTGATTATTTTAGACACTGTCCTCGTGGGCTACTTCGAGTGTTGAGGAAGTTGCTTCAACTGGACCTGGAATCCGCTTTTTCCAACTCTATGTAAGTTTTTGTTTTTTTTAATTAATCTTAAATCTTATTGAAACTATTGTATCTCTTAATGTGAATTCTTTTTTCTTTAATCTCAGGTGTACAAGGACCGTAATGTAGTTGCTCAGCTTGTGAGGAGAGCCGAAAGGGCTGGCTTCAAGGCTATTGCTCTCACTGTTGATACCCCTAGGCTTGGTCGTAGAGAAGCTGATATCAAGAACAGGTACGCACTCTATGCACCAAAATATGACTCTCGAAAATCACGGTTTGATGTTGAATTTAATTGTGGATTGTGGCTATACAGATTCACTTTGCCACCGTTTTTGACATTGAAGAACTTCGAGGGTTTGGACCTTGGCAAGATGGACGAAGTGAGTGGAACGCATACTTTAACACTAATTCGTACTGATTAATTATTTTTCTAATCTTGTTTTTGAATAATATATATTTTTTGAATTATCCAGGCTAATGACTCTGGATTAGCTTCATATGTTGCTGGTCAAATTGATCGTACTCTTTGCTGGAAGGTATGTCAATTAAAAATCCTTCGTTAAACCATAACTCTTCGCTTGAAGATCGGTTCAGAAAGGAAAAACAATAAATTTCTTTTTTTTGTTTATCTCTCGGCAGGATGTGAAGTGGCTTCAGACAATTACCTCGTTGCCCATCCTCGTGAAAGGTGTACTCACTGCCCAGGATGGTAAGAACACAATGCGTGAACATATCAACAATTTGACAAGCTATAGAATATTTATAAATAGTTTATAAAGCTTATAAATAGCAATTTGACAAGATATATGAGTTATATTTAGTCCCCCTCAGATCTTAATTTGCAAAGTGATGCTCAAATGACTCGTGATTTTGATTATGTAGCGACTCTGGCTATCCAAGCTGGAGTAGCTGGAATTATCGTCTCCAACCATGGTGCTCGTCAACTCGATTATGTCCCTGCCACCATCATGGCCCTGGAAGAGGTATATATGTATATAAATAAAATTATAGATGTAGCAATGTTTGTTTTTCTGTCTACATCTTAATGCATAATGCTTATATCATAGTAATTTACAACTGAATCTTCAGGTGGTGAATGCTGCACAAGGCCGTGTACCCGTGTTCTTGGATGGCGGTGTTCGTCGTGGAACTGATGTCTTCAAAGCATTGGCTCTTGGAGCCTCTGGAATTTTCGTAAGTAAAATGATGCATATTTTTCTTCTTTTTACTTTTTTTTTTTCCTGTGTGTATGAACTTTTTATGGTCCTCGTTAGCCGTGGGATCAACGAGAATACACAATTACAAATTACAAGATGGTCAACCTAAGAATTGCACACTATCGCACAGCAAGTAACCTGATCTTTACGTCTTTGCTTTCATTTCGGGTCGTAATAACTGGGCACTGATTAATTTCTTTTTTCGTTTTCGACATCAGATTGGAAGGCCTGTTGTATTCTCATTGGCTTCCGAGGGAGAAGCCGGTATTCGGAAAGTGCTCCAAATGCTGCGCGATGAGTTTGAACTAACCATGGCACTAAGTGGCTGTCGCTCCCTGAAAGAGATCACTCGCAACCACATCGTAACCGACTGGGATCCTCCCAAACCGTTCTTTTCTCCAAGGCTATGAAAAAACATAAGCATAACATGAGGCTGAATTGAAGACAGATAATTGCGTTACTCGAAAAGCCTTAAAGTTCCTATAATCATTTGGAGAACTCATTCTCGATCGTTCGATGAGTCTGCTTATAAATTTGTGAATGTTAAAGTTTATATGAAATAAGTGTGGACGAATGTACTTTTTCATGCTCGACAGTTGCTGGTTGTGTTGTATATTCTTTCTTCAATACTTTCATATATACATAGTCACAATTTCTTTTGCAATATTTGGGCTTGTGTTTTCTCTACCATAGGTATAGGCAGACCGAGGAGCGCGTAGAAAGGGGCTATGTCCCTTTCTAACCCCTGAAATTCCTCCGAAATATTTACACACACACATATATATATCCCCTTATACAACTCAAGTAGATTCGGTTGCCCCTATCCGTGAAATCTGAGTCCGCAACTGACCAGACATTTACTTTCTTTAGTTCGTTCGAGGTCTTGGGACTGCCTTTCTTTGTTCTGAATGCACAAGTTATTTGTAATCTTCACGGTTACAAAACTTCAGGGCTGTCACTGCAATATATAAAACCTTTGTTGTGGCAGCACATTTAGAAAAATAACTACAAATTTCTCCTCTGTTAGTTTTGTTTTTATTTTTCCGTGTGGAAACTTCAAAGTTTTAATTTCTGTAACTACCTACGTGCTACAATTTTCTTTTTGACCTTTTACTTCTAAATAATTCGCTCTAACTAGTAATCTTCATATTTGCCGTAGCAAATACGTATGCTAATCGAACCATTTTATTATGTTACTCAGTATCTATATAATTGAATCATAACCAATTTGACGACTATAAAATTGAATCATAACCAATAATCGTCAAATTGTGTTTCAAAGACCATTCCCTAAGTTTTTGTTAGTACATAATTAAATTTGTGTAGGCGACAATTCTGAGAAAGAACTTGTAGTTCTTCTTTCCCAATTCCCTGCCACAGCAAAAAGATAGGGGTTGGGGGTGAAAGTGTTATACTTGTCAAATTGCAAGGGTAAAAATGTAATTTGTACATGATTGTATGGAAAAGGAATTAAGGGTGAAAGGGTGAAAGTGCATATTATGTTTAAACACAACACTTTCACCCTTATTTCCTTTTCATACAATCATGTACCATTTACACTTTTAACCTTGCATTTGATTAGAGCTATAGTGTATATTATTTGCTGATGATATACTTTTGGTTAACGAGATTAGATTGGTTATTAATAACAAACTCGAACTATAGAGATATATTTTAGAATATCGCGGCTTTATATTCAGTAGGTCAAAAACTGAATATATGGATTGATGTTTCAGTAGACGACACATGATGGACCAATTATGGTTAATTTAGGTGAAGAGTTAGTATCAAAGAATAACCATTTTCGATATTTCTGATTAATTTTACATAGTAACAGTGGAATAGAAAAATATGTCGACCACATAAACTAAGCAAAATGGATAAAGTGTTGAAACGCATTCAGAATTTTATGTGATTGCAATATGTTTTATGACTAAAACAAAATTTTTAGTGTGGGTTACTAGAAAACAAAATTAGCACAAGAGAGTGTAGTATTGATACATATGTCAAGGTGAATGTGTGAAAAAATTTAGAAATTATAGAATTCAAAATAAGGATATTCTTTATAATTTTAAATGCAACACCAATTGAGAAATAAGATGAAAAAAATACTTCAAAATAACGAATTGAAAAAGGTAAAGTTACGTTTCTAATTATATGAATAGAACAATCGAAAGATAATATGTGTATTATTACCTTGTACAAGCGAATGACTTTGATTCAATACGAGTTACTTCAAAAAAAATTCACATGTTTCATTATAATTTTTTATTTTGTATATATATTTAAGCCTATCGTAATTTACTGTGATTTTTAAAATGGATGACTAGCATCGCGGATTAGGGGTGAAAGTGCCATACTAATCTAAGTTGCATGCATAAAAGTGTAATTGAGCTCGAAATTGACCCGGCTCCGAATAAATATTTAACCGCAAGCAAAAAGTCGGTGATTTAGAGGGCTGAGAGAGGCGGAGATTGGGCGGAGGGGTCGAGCAGCGGTGGTGGTTCTCGGCGATATCGGCCGCAGTCCACGTATGCAATACCATGCCCTCTCTCTTGCTCGCCAGGTACTCGTTAATGACCCATACGCATCACTGTATATGTATATGCATATGTATAATTTAGATTTTCTTTTTCTCTTGTGAGTGCAATATTAGGTTATTTCAAATCTTTGATTTTGATTGCAGGCGGGTCTGGAGGTGGATATCGTTGCGTATGGTGCTATGCCATCTGCGATTGTCGATTGTTCTTCGTCTCAAGATGATATTGTATATAGTGATCTATAAACAGTGACATGGATAATCAGTTTGATGCTGGTTATTTTTGCTTTTTTTTTGCAATTTGGAGCTTTATATACTGGAATTCATATTGATGATGAGGGCACTCCACCAGAAATACCTATTTACAACACCCTAAACTTTAGTCTCTATTTTATGGAGAACGCTCGCATCAGACCCCTTGGACGTAAAATATAAATTCAGAACTGAAATGTACAGAGCATTGTAATGAAGCTCCTATATAGAATAGTGGTTGTATACACCGAGAGTGTTCCTTTAGGTTTAATCCCTAAAATATAGGGTAAGGAGGAAGGACTCATTAAGGGGCATTGTTGGTTGTGCCTAACAACTTTCCTGGTTAGGGGATGATGATGAGATTCATTATTATCGATATTCTAAACATCATCACCGTCCAAGCCTTAAATCCTAATAAATTCGGGTCGGCTGATGGGGCATGATTACGTTTTAGTGCTGGCCGTCAACCTACCACTACCTTCCTCATTTATCCTGGCTTTGGCTTGGCACAGGCCATGTATGCAGGGAATTCATAGGCGGAGCTGGAACCGATATTCTAATATGTAGTTTTATTATTTATATAAAATTTTATTTATTTTAATTTTGTTAAAAGTTGTTTATTTTGTGTTTTATTATGCTAGTTGAGTCATTGGGCGTATGTTGATTTTACTGAGCTCGAGCTGGACAGGGTTTGGTTTTTTAGTTTATTTGTTGTAATCGTTACTTTGGAATGATTAATCACGAGATTGAGCTTTTTTAGCCTGGGTTTTTCTCAACAATGTGAGCTAAAATTGGTTCTCTCACACTGTGAGTTAGAGTAATATTTATTGTCCTATACTCCTATTAAATAATACATCCACATATATGCTCTATATGTAAACGCCATCCTATTTTATCTAGCTGATCAATTGTTGCCTTTGTTTGTGTTGATAGGGTCTGATCCCCACTCAGCTTTGTTACAAAATCAATCTATTCATATCCATAAAATGGTATGTGTCATTAGCAAGTCATCGATTTAGTTTTTCTCTAGTCCTCATTTCAAAATATTTTAATTCTGTGCATTTTCTGGTCTGCTTCTGCAGACACAATGGCCAACAATCCCGTCGAGTTTGCCGAAGATACTTCGTCTGCTCGTGCTACTAATCAAAGCTTTGAGCCAATTTCTGATGCTTCTTTGGTTTCTTTGTGTGAAAATATCTGATCCAGACATGTTTACAGTGCAGGTGAATATACACGACTACGTGTTCTTCTTTGTCAAATTCAGCTTTCAGACATGATATTGTTTGGAATCTTATTAATAAGTTATTAGGCATGTATGTCTATGTTTCAGTACTCCGTCAAATTCAGCTTTCAAGCGTGATATTGTTTGGAATCGTTTTAATAAGCTATTAGGCATATATGTTTATATTTTCAGTACTCCTGACTGAAATCTTGATTCATAGTTCTTGTTTTTTGGTTCATAGAATCCACCATCTGTTCCCGCTTTAGTGGCTGTAAAATGGGCAAGCTGGTGAAGACGCTTTGCATTTATTGTAGATTGACACAATTTTGGATATACCTTACTTGCATTGTCACTTGGTAGAGGAAGTGTCTTTGTGACAATATATCGCTGGTATACTCGGACAGGCTCTATGAACTTTCTTTTGTAATTGTTGAAGGATTTTATTTGTCTTTCGATGTTAAGTTTGAGTGCTTTCCGTACGTGTGGAGGATTGAGAAGCACTTTGGGAAGATGGCTGATGGTTCCTTGTGTGTGACAAAGGCAATGCAACATGAGTTGGCGCAAAATTGGGGAATTAAGTAAGATGATCAGTTCAAAGTTCACAATCTGCATGTTGTGTGTCCGCATTAACAATTACATTTGTTGTTTTCTAATAATAGTTCTTTGATTTTCTTCTTCAGAGCCGTCGTTCTATATGATGAACCACCAGAGTTTTTTCGCCCTGCTTCCCTTGAGGAGAAACACCAGGTGAAGTGTATTCTTCATAGCTATGTTTGGAACTTAAGTGTACTTTTGGGCTGTAGTTGTTTTGTAGGACCCAGAACCATCTTAATCAGTCGTACAGTCTCGAAGACTGCATCAGTTTTGGTGAACTAAATAACAGCTATGACATTTTTCTTATATGTGTTGAGGTTGTGTTAAGGCGAACCCTAGTTTAGAATAATGTCACTGCATCTTGCAGGAACTGCAGATATGGGTAATCGTGACTTAAGTGAAACTCTATTTACTACATCGTGCAGCAACGACACTGTCATGAAGCAAAATAGGCCGGCTCTTATTGTTAGCAGTACCAGCTGGTAAGCTCTTTCCCTTTGTCCTACTAGGCTACGAATATTAATGTGATGGGTATAAAATGCTATGATATAATGCAAATCGGGTTAGGGTGGATAGTAATGGTTACACGACATGGTTCCTTGGACACAGGGATTTCAAGGCAAGATAATGGTAAAATAGAACTCGAACAGGCAATGTTTGGATACATATCTCCATGTCTCCCTGACATATTTTGCAAGAAAATTGTGATAGTTTTGATGCAAAGAAATTTTTTTTAACATTAGCATAAAAGTGCTTGTTCAGTCTCGATATATTTGAGAGAAAGAGAGGTTTGCGTCCTTTAAAAACTGATTTTCACTTTTGTCAAGGTTTTTCCATACAAGATTTCTTTAAATAACTTGGGGTAGAATCTTTTCCTATTTAAGAAAGTGTGATTTCCCATAGTCAATTTTTATTCTTTTAGGACTCCAGATGAAGACTTCAGCATTCTTTTGGAAGCAGCAGTTATGTACGATAGACGTGTTGCTGCAATTGTAAAGGAAAATGATTCAACAGGGGACGGGTTCCTTTGGAGGGAATTGAATGATGGGAAGCATTTCTTGTACCCAAGGTTGTTATTTATTATTACAGGTGATTGATTATTTCTTCACGTCTATTGTATCATTTTACATTAATGAGATTAGAAGGTGTCATTGTACTATTTTTGTTAACTTCCGCTCGAAAGATTTTGATCTTATTTAAAGGTAAAGGGCCTGACAAGGAAAAATCTGAAGAAAAAATAAGGAGACTGCACCTTAAGTGTGTAACATTTCGTACCATGTGGCTATCAACCGAGGATTACCCTTTACTTCTTGGTAGGTTATTCACATTATCTGATTAATTTTTTCCCAGAACTATTAGTTTTTTATATTTTTATACAGGCTATCCATGCCTATGCCATGAATTTGCAGGATCAGCAGACCTTGGTGTTTGCTTACATACCTCCTTATCTGGGTTTAGATCTCCCAATGAAGGTAGTTATCATTTTTTGAAATTTCTAATGTCTTATTTTAGGTGTCAATAACCCTTTTAATTGGCCTTCTATTTTGTAACCTTTCTTTCATAAGGTTGTGGACATGTTTGGCTGTGGGCTACCCGTTTGTGCAGTTTCATACTCTTGGTAAAGTTCTAATGTTAAAAATCACTGATCTTTTATGTGATCACCTTCGTGATTCATTCTTACTTTTTGATTTTGTTGAAGCATAAGGGAACTTGTGAAAGTTGAAAAAAAT
>MKEJ01101541.1:0-18752 GCA_001753735.1 Embelia ribes | reverse complement strand
TCGATTGCTAAATTCTACGCTCTCGCTCGTCAGCCTAATTATGTCCCCTGCGATTGATCGCCCCGATTCCACGGCAAACCGCAGCCAGAGCTCCGCCAATCCCTTCAACCGCCTCACTCCAGGTCAGCCACGCCACCCTCCCTTGCTCCACATCAGCATTCGCCTCCCTCAGCGACTCCTCAAGCCTCTCCATCCTATCCCCAACCTCGATCATTGCCTCCACGTCATCCGGGGCAGCTCCATACGCCTCGCATTTCACCTCATCGATCCGTTTCTGAAACACGGACTCGATTCCAGTTCTCGATTTCCAATCAGACGGATCCAGTCCCGCAACGACCTCGCTGCTGAGGCGAAAAAGAGTCTCCAACTCCACCTCACACTTCCTCAGACGCAGCGACTTAACCTTCGATCTCTTCTTCTCCAGCTTCTCCTCGGCTTGTTGCTTCTCGGACCTCGCCTTCTCGAGCTCAGAGCTCAACCTAGAAACCTCGGTTTGGAGATCGATCAGGTTTTTGTAAAAAGATTCGAAAACAGCGTATGCTTCGTCTGATTCGGCCGATTCCATCGCTTTCTTGATTATAATGCTCAGTTTCTTGCTCTTATCGGTTTCATCATCGGAGTCAGAGGAGGAGGTGAGTGCGTTGAGCTGACTGTTCAGAGCCACTAGGTCTCTGTTGAGAGCTTCGGTCGATGAAACCGCCATGGATGACTGCAGAGAGATATAAGAGAGAGAGAGAGAGATGGCGCCTGAAAGGTTGAAATGGTGAGGTTTAAATAAGCAGTTGAGGGGCATTTTCGTCTTTCCAGCTGAAATAGGCTTTTTAAGTGAATTAAATCCTTGAAATTGTTGTTTTGTGCCAATTAATTTTCGAAAACTGTTGCGGATGGCATTTTCGACGAAGACACCACAATCATTCATGACATGCGTGAGATTGTACAGAATCAAATATAACTATGCTTACTATTTTTTTTATTTTATTGACGCGCTCACATTTATTTGTAATAATTGACACAGATAATATTTATTATTATGATTATTAGCTTTGCACCGCATTAAAAGTTCATATTAAATGTCTCAATTAATTCACCAGCAAATGAGTTGTACGCGATATGCGTGAATACATAAACAAGCAGTGTTTATTTTGGAATTTCATATCAAATGTCTCAATTAAATACTTGAAAGACGTATCACGTGTCAATAAAATTTTTAAAATGCAAAGTTATCCCTATATGGCTAGACAAAGCGACCACAAATAACTAAAACATGTGTTACACTATATATGCAGTAACTTGTCCATATATTGTACGTTCATGTCAATTGCGATTAGATTTGTTAGTGTGCTTAATTTTATCAAAATATTCATATTAAGAGTAGGGGCAAATGTAGCAAAGAGATTGTCTGAAAAATCCTTTGAAATAGGAATAAGCGTTGGCCTAATCGAAGACATGTATAAGAAATTCACCAAACTGGTGTGAATGACCGCTCGACCATCATCAATGAGATAAAGCAAAATTTTTAATCTATGACTTAAATTTACTATACCTGTTTTAATTGATTAATAAGGATACCATGTTTAAATATTTTATCAGTAATTCATCATCAACAAAAGCGTTTCCTCTATTCAAAAGATTGAAAGGAGTTTTTTTTTTATGCAATTAGACCGAACAAAAACCAAATAGATGAGTTGCTAGAATTGATTGATTAGTAGTACATATGTGACTCTTAAATGAAATTTTTAAGGCTTCACATGATGTGATATATTTAAACTTGATTCATGAAAAGAAGTTTATAAGAGGATCCAAAAAATTGGCGAATTCACAAAACACTAACAATATCACAATATTGGTAGTTGTATGCGGATGCTATTAAGATGATTCAATTAGTTGGTCATCAACGATGTCAATGCCATTTAAAAGTTAATATATATATATAGACAAAAAAATACAATCTTTATCATTTATATATTTTTGTATATAAATATAGAAATATAGATATATATATTTTATTTCGATAAAAGGAGCCCAATTTAGATCGAATATATTAATTCTCGAACTCGATTTAATTGAACCAAGGGTGGATAATAATACTTTGATATAGCTAGAGTAGTAATCACATATCTCTAAAGAAACAAGAAGGCGGGTCGAGTCCCTCCCTCCTATCTATGACTCCTCTCTTTCCGCAAACTCTACACGTGTCATCACGTCACGCAGACGCCACGTGGCGATCCCATACTGGCTGAAATCAGTTCGCTAAACTTTCGATCACAGCCGTACAAATAAATAAACTCCAACGAAGTCAAAAGAGAGCTCCCAAAAGGGTCCTCTGTTCAGCGAGGGACTCCACAGAGAGATTTTCAGAGAGAGAAAGCGCGTCAGGCGGGCGCGAGCGAGCGAGAGAGAGAGAGAGAGTCCGATCGTCTCTCAGGTACGCCGTTTCTTCGCTTCAATTAAAACTCAATAATTAGCTCGTAATTCTGATTGCTTCTATGATTGTGATATCTATTATTGAATTTGCTAGTGAATTGATGGAAGAAGCTCTTGGTTAAGTTCTCGTCTCTCTCTATATATATAGTTTCTAGGGTTTAGGTTTTAGATCGGTCTCAATTATGGTCTTTAACTCTAAGCAAGAGTTTTTTAGTGCGAGAAAGCGCGTCAGGCGGGATACATATATATATCACCTCTTTACTGTTATTGAATTTTGATAATTAGCTCATAGTTACGAGTGATTATATGATTGTGATATGTATGTATGCGCCATATATATAATTGAATTTTCTGGTGAATTGACTGAAGAAGATTTTGGTAATTTCTCGTCTCTCTCTCTCTCTCTCTCTCTCTCTCTTTCTCTTCTCCAAGATTTGGGTTTTTAGATCGGTCTCAATTACAATCTTTAAGTTCATAATTGAGTACTTATACGATTGTGGTATGTATGTATATGCTGTGTCCAATCGATGTTTTGAACTGACTGAAGAAGCTGTGAGTTAAGTCACCATCTTTCTGTCTCTCTATATTTTCCAGAGTTTAGGTTTTAGATCGGTCTCAATTATGGTCTTTGGCTTGATCAATTTTCGATCTTTTGTCTTAGTCTTAATTAATTTTTGGTAATTATACTTTTTGGATGTAATTAACTACAATTACTAGCCAGGGGACTTCCTCAGTTGGGGGTTCATGAATTTTTGTTTTGGTAATTGTTCCTTGCTCTGGCTGTTTCCTTAATTTTGACCTTTGTTTATTTGGGATAACTGGTTTTGTGCTTGAATTTGTGTATAGTATGTCTTTGTGTGTATAATTTAGGCCAAATAATTGCACTTTTCGTCCTCTGAGGTGTTTTGTAATTATTTTTACCATGTTTATTGCTCTGTTGTTCACTCCAAAGATGTGGTTATGTGACAAAGGAAGCTGAAAGACAACTTTTTTACATATAAAATCTCGCAATTTAAGGCTTTTACATGTACCTTTTTATTTTTGCTGGTTTTGAAAATTATTACTGCAAATTTTGGAGACCAGAGTGTGATGAATCTATTAATGAAATTGAATTAAAGGGTTGGCCAAACCATACTCTTTTATTGTGGTTTTTGACTCTAAAAAGTTAGGTTTTGCTAGTCTATCGGTATCAGTAAAATTAAATGTGAATTCACAAATAGAGAACACTATTAGTCTTCAGAAGGGAAAAGCTCCTGCTTCTCGGTCATCATGATGAAAAGTTGGCAAATTTCGTGAAGATTGATGACATGATATACGGAGTAATAAGTAAATGCGAGTTACCACTGCTTTTCAATACACTTCCCACTCCTTGCTGGTTATTCAGTTTCGTTTGATGGACTTCTATGTGCTGAGAGCTCAAAGTGTGTTCTTCAGTTGATAAATTTGTATTTTGAATGGTGGCATATAATTTGATTTTTTTTTTCGGCTGACTGCTTGCTTTACTCTTTAGTCTAACGGAGTCCCTATGTATGTAGAACCTGGTCTACTTATCTTTTTCTGTCTTGCTTTTACGACAGCATCTTGCTGCTTGCTTTGTCACATAGCAGGGGCTTGCTTTCACTGATGTTCTCAACTGAAGATTCTGGAACATATCACGACAGACCAAATGCCATTCTTGAAGATGAAGTCCAACTCAATTACGGGTTGTTTTCGAGAAAAAAATGGCCTTTGTGTATGTCCAAAATCAGCGACAATTTCCAAGAATACTTGCTCCCGCGTCAAGATTTTGCGAGAAGCAGATATTGATTTGTGTATTCAGAATAATAATGGTAAGTGATGTTACTTTTTAACTACGTAGTGAAATTCTATGGAGATTTTTTGAAATTTTCGATGAATCTATTTTAACCAGGC
This sequence comes from Embelia ribes, assembly GCA_001753735.1. Lineage (NCBI taxonomy): Eukaryota > Viridiplantae > Streptophyta > Magnoliopsida > Ericales > Primulaceae > Embelia > Embelia ribes. Next base: position 14,417 of record MKEJ01101541.1, on the reverse strand, counting down.
ATGCCAGGGGTCAGATTTTGTGATGTTTCATCAACAATTTGCTCTTTTTTGTTTCATTCCCTTTAGTGTGGTCCTTGTTTGATTTCATTGTACGTGTATTTTATGTGTCCTGACCATCTTTTCTGTAGCTTGTTTCTATTCCTAAATGGGAGCCCTATCTATCATCTCATTCTCACATCGCATAACCATTCTTTAGTTTTTGCGTTTTCTATATTAGCTTCTGTGGCTGTGAAATTTTACTGCCGGAAATTTACATTGCTTCATCGACTTCCTCCTCTAATTACACTTTATGTTTCTGCAGTTTCTGTAAGCAATAAAATAAATGCTCAGAAGACTGGAGACGATAAAGATATTGACAATCATGATACTCTTGATGAAGAAAATGTTCAGTTATTAAAGCATTCATCCCCTTTGGCTGATTCTTCTACTTTGAAAATGGTAAAGAGTACAACTAGACATGCTCAGTATTGTCAAATCAGTGCTCAGTTTTTCCATTTTTCTGTTACATTTCTTTCTCTTCTCTTAGAAGTTTGGTTGCTTTCATATTGAATTACCTAAAAATCTTGTAATGATTTATTCTATTTCTATTTCTTTTTTCTCTGTTAAGTGGTAGCACAAATTTATTCTGGGTTTTCTTTTATATTTGCTTCTATTTCTTACTTTTCCAGTTAATAGAGCCCCTCTTATTGTGTGGTCAAATTAGCAATTCTACAACTGATTTGATTTTATGAACGCAGCGGCACTAAACTTCCATCATATCAAAATAGTTTCCTATATGTTAAATTTCCCATTATGGCGGTAATCTTTATATTCCTTATAACCTGAAGAAGTTGAACAATTTGCAGAATATGGAACTTGACAAATTGATCTACCATGTATTGGAAATTAACTTGACTAATAGGTGTTTACTTTATTCTTTTCCCCTTCTTTTACAGCTCTGCTCTTCTTTAGCTCTTCCTTTTGCTTACCAGTTTTTACACCCAAACAGTGACTTTACGTACATCACGACTAAGAACTGATAATTGATTGCAGGAATCAACGCAGAACACAGGTGCATCAACACTCTTCTCACCTATTTTGGATTCGATTGAAACTAGTATTGAAGCAGATGTTAATGACTATGCAGGTAGTAGTCCTGGACTATATTGTTGATGTTGATATTGCCCCTTGGAGTGCAAATTTCATAATTCTTATCGTCAGATTTGAACCAAAAACATGTCTTCGAGAGCCTGTAATTTTTTTTAAGTTAAAAGTTTTGGTTAACCCTCCGTTTCTCTATCTTGTCTTCTCTATCTTTACTTTGTCCTACATTTCTGGTTTTGTAACAATAATCAAATACATAATTGAATTAGTAAGGGAAAATGGCAAAAGCAAATGGTACACTTGTTTCTCCTCGAACTTTGACTAACAAAGATCAATGCAGGAGGAAGAACTTTCTTCTGAGCTTATAATGTAGATAGATAATGTAGTGTGACACTAGGACTAATAGGAGGTGATTATAGTGCTGATAACAATAGATGTCCTCAAATATTGTTAGTATGTCTCCCCTCACAGTGTCTCATATCTGGTTTTTCTCTCATTGTCCAGGTTTACCATTTGGCGGAAACTTGGTTTATGAAAGTATTACGGAAACAATTTGCTTGCCTGATTTCAAATGTAACGAGTCAAGTACGTTGTTTGATGTGGCTGAAGAGTATATGATGCTACCTTTTCTTGAAGATACTTATGAGGCAACCTGTGACCATGATGTCCAAACACTTGAAACCACCAACATTAGTTCAGATGACTCTAGCTTATACTTTGCTATCCACCAGCTGCGACGATGTGACCAGGATTTTGGCGCTAACACATATTCCGAACCGGATCAATCGGAGTGCTTTGATCCACACATGTTTATCCAAAACCAACCTGACTTTCAGGATGTTGGCCCGAACTTTCAGTTCACCATATCGCATAAAGAAATGCGAAAAACAAAGTCTGTCACTTTAGTATTAGACTTGGATGGTGAGTTTCATTAGCTCATTGATGTTGTGTCATTTATTTTCATCTGGTTAAGCTTTCCTTTTGAATTCGGCCCAATTTTAAGTCCAGGTCCTGGGTTCCCCTCTTGCTGGTGAAAAGCCCAGGCTGAACTTAAACTTGTAGCTTGCAGGTCATTGCAGCATAAAGAAAGAAGGAAAAATAGACTAAAAGTTCCAATTTTGGATTTTGTGTATGTAACTGTAACTTTTATCAAACACAAAAGTAATTGTTTCTTTTAAAGGTTTCTTGATCACAGCTGGCTTCTCTTTATGCAGAAACACTGGTGCACTCTACATTAGAGAGCTGTGATGACGCTAACTTCTCGTTTCCAGTCTTTTTCAACATGAAAGAGAATATGGTATATGTAAGGCAGAGGCCATACCTTCAGATGTTCCTGGAGAGGGTTGCGGAGATGTTTGATGTTGTGGTATTCACAGCTAGTCAAAGCATATATGCCGAACAACTTCTAGATAAACTTGATCCAGATGGGAAAATTATCTCACGCCGTGCTTATCGGGAATCGTGCACTTGTTTGGATGGGAATTACATTAAGGACTTGACAATTTTTGGCGTTGATCTTGCAAAAATTGCCATAATTGATAATACTCCACAGGTGGAATAACTTGCCCTTGGCTTTGTTCTCCATCCTTTTAGTTTTGTCTCTAGACATTCCCTCTCCTACATATTTTTGTCTTTTAAAATGTTTCTTTTGTTTTAAAGATCTGGACTCTGACTCTAATTTCTTTTCCTAGTGCAAATATGTTGTGATATATCCCTTTTTAGCACATTGGATTATTTAAGTTGAAATGTTCATTTTATCTTGGAGAGTTATTTTTTAATTCAGTTCTTTTTCCTTTTTTGGTTTTTTAGGTCTTCCAGTTGCAAGTGAACAATGGGATTCCTATTAAGAGTTGGTTTGATGACCCATCAGACCAAGCTCTAATTTCATTACTTCCTTTCCTTGAGACCCTTGCTGATGCTGATGATATCCGTCCTCTCATAGCCAAGAGATTTGGTAACAAGGAATAAAAAGTCCTTTGTCTTACTTAAATTGCTGATTTTACCCGCTCGTTGTCCATTCCATCTGAATTCCCCTCTGTCTAGAATCTAGATCGTGATTTTGTTTTCTTTTTGAGTTTTTGCTTGAGGTTTCTAGGCATAGCAATATATGTGGTCTTTTTTTCTTTTTTACGTCCCCTAGGTGTTTGTGCATTTTTCTTGTGGCTCTTCTATTTTTGGCTACAAGTTTTCATTCTAATTTCCTGGCAATTGGTAGTTGAGCAGAACTTTTCTGTGTGCAGTTATAGGTGCTTTTGTATTTATAACATTGTGTACAGTAATTATTACATTGTGAGATACTGCTTTTGAACTACTATTTGAATTATTCCTCAACTCTATCATGAAAATATAGGTCTTGCTCTCAGTCATTATTATAGGTTTGTGGAAAACAATTTTGGAGCTTAATTCTTGGACTGGGCCTTGTATCTGTTAAACCATATCAATAATCATTTGGATGGGCCTTTTCATCTTCTCAGGTACAATTGTCATTATTAACTTTGCATGGTCTTTTTCATGAAAAAAACATGCTTAGCCTAAGATATGAATTACCCGTTCCCACTCTTACTTGGTGATTTAAAGATATATCCGTTGGAGAGTTTATGTATCTTCTCTTTCTGTAATCTTTTGTGTTGATAAACCTCTCCTGGCCACCTGGGCTGGGTCACTTTACACTTTAGATACTTCATCATTGACCATACCCAGGCACATCTACTAGCAAGCTGAGGTATTAATTAAACCTAGGTCTTTTCCATTCTTAGAAGCTCTCAGCAGGAGCTCTTCACAAAATGTAATAGAGCTTTTAAGTTCTTGACTGAGAAGTTTAAGGACTGCTGATTGTTCATATAGCTTTTGAGTCTATGACAATGTTACTACACTTGCCTGTTTTATGGACTCCTGACTGTTCTTATAACTGCAACTATATGCCCGTGTAACTACACATGCTTGCCAAACACACCAACAAACCTAAAAGGCAAATAACAGGTTAAAAATGAGTAGAAAGAAAAAAGGGAACAGAGAAGAAGAGAAAAACGAGAAAGGAGGCACTCTTGAGAGAAATCAGTATCACCCAATCTTTGGATTACACTTCCTAGTTTACTGTGTGTGGTTGGGGGATGGGGACGGAAACTGTTTTAGGAAATAGAATTTGGCTGTTAAGATCTCTAATATCATCACTACTGTCTGGTTAGGTTGATCTAAGTACTGCATGGAATTCACTAGTGGTTTAAGTCATTTTTATTTAGCAATTGGGATGATGTGTTCGGGGTAATCAATATTTGCAAGTTCTTACCTTGGAAACTACGTCTCTAGAAACAATTGTAAGGCTGTATACAGACCCTTCCCAGACCGCCCAATGCGGTAACCTTTATATATATACTAGCAGCACCCCACATGCGATGTGTGTACCATTTTCTATCATGATCGAAAATAATGATTCAATCTTTATGTAAAATCAATACAATGGATCGAAAATAATGGTTCAATCTTTATGTAAAATCAATACAATGGATCGAAAATAATAGTTCAATCTCTATGTAAAACCAATTCAATGGATAAGAAAAAGAATTGATTAATTTCATAAAATATTTTCTGATAATTTTCGAATTTCACATAAGAACAATAAACTTATTACATTTCTTACCTTGGTTTCATTCAAATTTATTGATAATTCTAGCACAACATGATATTTTGAAAGTACAAATTGTAATTAAAGGAAGAGAGTAAATTTGGGAAGACCAATAGTTTGACAGGGCTTCACCCTTTTAATCGTTAAACTTTTGGCCTTACATATAATAATAGTATGTATATACATATACACACACATACGTACATACATATATGGGTGGAATGATGAGCGTGGAGCGCCGCATGTCTCATGGAGGGTAGGAGGAGACAACCAGTAAGGATAGTGGTGGTATGCATGTCGAGATTGGAATGGAGAAGTACTCACACACATGCAGATTAATGCATCAACATTTTCCCTTGGCACTGGTGTGGGTTGTGATAGAGCAGTTATTCATTGAAGATTGCTGGAACTGTTGAACTTAATTCTGTTACCCAAAGGTGAAGCCAAGTATATCTTCGTAAATTGATTGTTCATTCTAAATATAGCATAGTTATTACTCAAGAAACCAGTATTTGTCAGTTATCGTGAGCGCTGAGCATATGTGAGGGTCTTGTTAGGAATATTGAGATTTTTAGGCACGAACATGGCAAGTTGCCGGTTTTGTTCGTAAAGGGTTCGAATGTAAGGCTTATACAAGGATGGGAATATCTTTATTGAACTTTTGCCTGCCCTTGTATTTCACTTACCTGATCTGCAGGTTATGCTGAAGCCTGTTTTTGGATTTTTTTCAATTGCACTAACAATAGGTACGCTGTTATGATTTACTTAATTGATTTATCATCGTCACATGAAGAACTTATGTATTAATTTTCCCTTCCTATCGCACTTCACTTTGTTCGGAAAATCTATTTTTACTAATCCACTTTATGGACTTTCTCGCTAACGATCTTTTGTTTTTTTTCTTGATTTGAGTGACAGCTGTCTTCAAATTCTGTTGTATTGAGTTTCATTTGGCAGTCTCTTGTTTACTTTGTTAGACAAAACATGTTAATTTTTGCAGTTCTGTAATTGGTAAACCCCAATAGTGATTTTTTGAATGTCGTGGCCTTTTCTGCCCATGGATGGTTCATACTCTCTGTTTTCTGGAGTGATTATCTACTGAAACTTATGGTTCTCTTCTGCTTTGTGTAAGACAAAAAGTGTTGAAGATCATATTACCAGTTCTGTAATTCGTGAACCTGGTATGGTGATATTTTGAATTTTGTGTCATTTTTCGCGGATGAAATGATTTATAGTTTTCAGGAGTGATGATAGTCTATTGACATGTATGGATCATTGGAAACACTCTACTTTGGCCTCTTAGGTGCTGAAATTTTTGCTGGGCATGACATATCTTTACGTACTTGGTTTGTGCTTAAAAGTATTTGTATGGCAATCATACATATGGTTTTGGGATATGATCAAGTTTTTCTCCTCGAAAGGTCTTGGAGGCCGTAATATGTTAAACCCGATTGCAAAAATTGGCTATTTGAAGATAATAGATTGATAGAGTCGTCATCTGGCAATGACTCTCCACATAATAGCAGTAGAGGCTCACCTCTGTCGTTTTTACAGAATCATATCTGATTGACCATCAATACCATGACTTGCTCGCATGATCACAACTCTAATAAATATAATTGCAAAAACCATGAGTTAGTACTAGTATTTTTCACCATTTGAAAACACCCTTAACTTTGCTTATCAAAGCTAGAAAAATAGATAATTGGCTTTAAAAAGCAACTATCAAAGAACAATTTCACCCTAGGTTTTAACATTGTTGTGGATCTAAAACTGAAAGACGGCTGCGGTACGAGAAATATAACCTTAGAAATATAGGAGATACTGCAAAGGACAATATTATAAATAATCGAATATAAAATTTTAACTGAAAATTCCTATTTATATAAAAATTAATACATGTAATAAAGAAAATCAAAATAATGTACCTTCAATAATATTATAAATACTATTAATATTACAGAAAAAGAATAAACTACGATTTATTATCATTTGTGCTAGTGTTTTGGGGCCAGTTTGGGATTGTCTTTTGCTACCCACTTCTGTTTTTTTTTTTTTTTCCCTTGGAACTTGTAGCCTTATGTGTTCGGCAAACTCTAAAACTCTTTCTACTGATAATCTACTTATGCTATTTTAAAGATGAAGGTGCTTTTAAAAATAACATTAGGAATATTTTGGGAAGTTGTTTATGTAAATATAATAATCTCAATTACATTTTTTATATTTCCCATACATTATAATAAAAAAATAATATTTTATTAAATATTATACTACTTATCAAAACAATTTTTAAAATTTATTTATCGAAACAATTACACCCATTTTTACAATCAAATTTGAAAGGAGATTTGAGAAACAGATTTTTAACACTCACCAATATTACCAAACTAAGCTTTAGTTCGATATGCGACGATATTAACTGTAAAACAAATTATTAGTTGAGTTTTGTAGCGCAAGGGATTCAATTTAATCATGCAATGGAGGTAGAGTTGCTGCTCTACAACAATTTATGTTTGAAAAAATTAATGGGAAAAGGCATCCTTTGATTAATTAGGCCACTGAAGGTCTTTTTGAAATTTTATTTGAATCTGAATCGATTTTTTCTATCATTTTATTTTGCTTTGGGAATAGTCTTAAACCATGTGAAGGAATTTCAAGGGACTTTTACCAGCTAAGCTAGCTTCTGATATGGGAATCTGTAGAGCGATTTTTGTACTTTCTTTTGGGATCTGCTTATGTGAAGTAAGTATAAGAACATGAGAAGATCATTTACAAATAAAATGTTTACCTTGTGTTTTAGTTCGTTTATGAATAAAATGTTTGTTCTGTGATTATCTACTGGAAGTGGTTTTCGACTGGAACTGGTGTCAATAAGAACAAGGCGATGGTTGATTCGTTGAAGCACTATGGTGTAATCAAGTCTAAGAAGGTAGCTGAAGTGATGGAAACACTGGATAGGGCTTTGTTTGTACCCGAGGGTGCCTATCCATATATCGATAGTCCTATGGAGATCGGTCACAATGCCACTATCTCGGCACCGCATATGCACGCCATGTGTCTTCAGTTGTTGGAGGAGAATCTGAAACCTGGCAAGCGTGGTCTAGATATTGGTTCAGGTACTCTTATTACTCTTTTGATGATCATAAATTTTGCTAGATTATGATATTTTGACATTGTAAGCATTGCTGCGTTTTTCAACAGTAATTAGCAAACAATTTCAAACATATCTAATGCTTATTTGAGCTTAAGCCTTGCTAGTTCTGCTTTGTGCTTATCATTAAACTTTTGTAGGAACGGGATATTTAACAGCGTGCTTTGCTCTGATGGTTGGGTCTGAAGGCCATGCTGTTGGCGTGGAACACATTCCTGAGCTGGTGGTCTCTTCGGTAAAAAATATTAAAAGAAGTGCGGCTGCTCCACTGCTTGAGAGTGGTTCTCTCTCAGTTCATGTTGGGGGTATGTCTGCTAATCTCTTTCATCTTCTACTTATATTTTCGTTTCGTGAAAAAAGTTATCCATATCAATTGACTGAAATTTCCCTTAAACACTGATAGTGCGACATATATACACGACTATACATCTTATGTGGGTCAAACCTTTTAGGATGATTTGTGTTACTGGCACGAATACTAATACCGGACATTTGTACCGCACATTTACACACTCTCACACACCGTAGTTACTTATCTATTTGTGAACTGAGAAGTAACGTTTGTCTTAGCAAATTCTTTTGAGTATGTGGTTGAAGATATGTGTGTATGTATTGGTGACAGATGGGAGGTTAGGTTGGCCGGAGTTCGCCACTTATGATGCCATTCACGTTGGAGCAGCAGCCTCGGAAATCCCACCAGCTCTAATTGAGCAGTTGAAACCTGGAGGTAGAATGGTAATTCCAGTCGGGAACTTTTTCCAAGACTTGCAAGTAGTTGACAAGAATGCAGATGATTCCATTAGTGTGCACAGTGTCACCTCCGTCCGCTATGTGCCATTAACAAGTAGAGAAGCTCAGCTACAAGGATAGTTATATCTCAAGTATATTAAATAAAAAAAAGTTGCTCATTTGTACAAGTTTGCCTAGCTTTAGTATATTTGGGATGTGTTTAGTTCTCCCCTCGTGTCTCATTTTGTTCAAGTTTGTACAGCTATAGCAACTCAAGGAATTGTGCGTTTGAGTGTGTGTGTTTTTTTTCTTTTTGTATCGTAAAGGGTACAAGATTGTTTGGTTTTCATGTGGCTAGATTTCTAGCTATTTGTGCCTTAAAAGAGCTGGTGTTGATTGTCTTGCAAATAGAGTAATTCAATGGTCGATCTTCTTCTAGCTTTGACTTCTCTTGTAAGGGCTTGCCGTTTAAATCTTTACCATCAACTGGTTTTTCTTATGGTAACAGTGAGAATTTCCGTAATAAATTACCTTGATAATTTGCTCGAACTCGACAATGCTAACTTCAAGTCAATAGGGTATCATCAGAAGCTGTCCTCTGAAAACACAATGATCTCTTTGAAGACAACACAAGTTCCCCATCTTGGTCTCCTGGTCGCCATCACCGTATGGGACCGCTACAGAAATTTTATAATTGAATTTAAGCTACAAATAGGGATTAGTTCCCCAATCATGGCTGAACTTAGGGTTCCTCAACAGGGTTGATTTCATGGCTGAACTCATGGTTCCTCTACAGGGTTGATTACTTTGTAGGAATTTGAGGATAATACATTTTGAGGTGTTTATCCCCAATGAGGACATTGTGCCTATATTATACAAGCATCTTAGTTTTTGGCTGGCTTGATAACAAACAAAGAATAGATAAAATCCCGGAATCTTGGTATGTAACACGGTCTCCTTAATGAATAATCTTCGATATTACCACAAAATCCGAAGAAACATATGAGCACATCTGCTATAACTCAAACCACTCTGGGAAGTAAACTGCAATTCCACCGGGAAGATTTGAATGAAAGAAGATTTGACCAAAGAATTACTGATCACCTCAAGTACCTCTGTGAAGTACAACAATCTTACAATTCGACCAACAAATAACTGAAGATTTGATAGAACACACTTATGACTGACTACAAACATTCAAAATTACGATCAATAATTTGACAAAAAGATTGAACCAAGCAACAGGGTGAAATAATAAACAGCTATGTTTCATATCATTTCAAGTTAAAAAGTGCGCCTTGGTCTATCTTCAGCAACATTCACTCGGATAGCCCTTCCACCCAACTCCTGCAATATTCGAACAAGAGTTAAGAAGTTAAAACTTACGAGAAACACTCAATAGCTAAATGCTGATACACATGCTAGTTTGCAAGAAATGCAGTTTTGAAAATCGCCCCTAAAAGTTGCAAATTTGTAGTTTACTAGAAAATAGTTGATGATTTCCATGAGATGGATTGGAAGAAGATGGAAGCTTTACAGAAGCAGACAACAATTACCCTTAAAAACAGTACATACAGTCAGTATACTTCTGTGCGATCCACAAATAAGTTCTTTAACTGAAAATCGTGTCCTAAAAAATCCACGCAAAGAAAAACGGTCCTAAAAAATCCACGCAAAGGAAAACGAAATCTTGGCATTTAATGGTGTTATGGACATTGAAAATCTAGGCCCTTGAGCAAGATCAAATCAGGATTTTCAAGATCAGTTTTCCGATATTTTCTCCGGCACCTAATATTTTCTTTTGAAAATCATACTAATTTCAAAGAGAGATGCCAACATAAAATTTATACCAACTACAGAGAGATGTATAATTCAGATATCCATAGTAACTACAAAGATGTGTGTAAATACATATGCATTGTATAAGATGAATCACATGGCAATGTTACACAAACAAAAAAATGCACAAACTATACAAATAACTAATGTGCAACTGTTGCATCAGACACACAAGTAGTGGACTCCATTCATTCCAATGTATTGTTGGCACAAACTTTTTAGCATATTTAGTAATTTTTGTTAGTTAATCAATTTCCTGTATGACATGGTGTAAGGAATTTGCTTGTTTGGTATAATGCTACTCAGCTTGATGACATCAAGGTGTGGTTCGTATCACGGCTTTAGTGCATATTATGTCATAAGGAAAACAGCACAAAGTTTAGCATAATACCTGTCCGTCAAGGTTGGCAATAGCATCGTTAACTTCCGACTCAGTTTCCATTGTAACAAAACCAAACCCTCGTGAGCGGCCAGTCTCTCTGTCATAAACCACACGAGCATTTACTACCTTTCCATGCTCACTGAACACCTGTTCCAATCGTGAATCATCCACATCCCATGGCAAGTTGCCCACATAAAGCCTGTAACTAGGTTCAAATACACGTGGGGCTCGCTCTGGTCTTGAACCTCTAGGAGCAGCCTTGTTTACGGTCAATAACCTTCCGTTTAAGTCCTGTTTCAAAATGCACAATCATTTTTCAAACAAGAAAATGTTCGAAAGATACACCCAGTAACCAACAACTTCAAGCAAAATAACACGAGTCCATTAATCAGCATAAAGAACCACCAACTAATCAAAATCTTACAATTAACAAAGATAAAGATCAAATCTATATAAAAAAATACAAATTGAAGGATTCGAAATGCATAAGCTACAGGATCGTAATAACTGTTCTAAACAAAATCATTTCAGCTTCCAAAACTATGATACAACAGTTCTTGTAGCACAATCATACAAATATGCATTTGAATTCGTAACCCACAGAATACACAATAAGTATTCAATCTGTCTTTCAAGTCCTTGTGTTAGCAAAAGCAACCTCAAAGATTCTCACCTATGAAGAGGGAAATAAATGACAAAGCATCCAGCACCACGATAGTATGCGAGGATACCTTTGCTAATAAATACACCAAGCAAGAAGGGGAAAAAATGATCAAATTTCGAGACGTATATCATGCTAAAGGAGGTTTCTTTATTTCAATTTTCCAAACTATGAAACATTTCAAATAAGGGCATAAGGTTAACAAGTAAAAGTGCCATTACTATGACCGAAATAGTAAACAACAATGCAAAAGTATGTATAAATGACTCACGTAACGGTGGAGCATCTCCACAGCCTTCTCAGCTTGTTCAACGGTACTCATTGTCACAAACCCAAACCCACGGCTTTGATCAGTTTCTCTATTGTAAATAACCTGTAAAACAACCATAAAAATAAATTAAATTGTTTTGGAAATAACATGATTAATCTTTCCATTTCCTTCCCTCCACAACAATTGCTCTCCTCATATCTAATTCTCCTTCATACTGTGCTTGTTCAGCAGCAGTTAAAGGATACTTGAGGAAAACATTTTACAAGGAAATGTTTTACACCTTTACTTTCTCATGAAAAACTACCAAAGAAATCGACTAATTAATAAAAAATCCCATATATGCACTAAATTCCCGTAAACCAAGTAAATCAAGACAGAATTTTAACTCTTATCTACATCCTGAATTTGCATAAACCAAGTAAATGTTAACAAACATAACAACTTTGAGCTACCCTTGAATGCTCAGTAAATCGTATTGAACAATTGAATTCGCATAAACCAAGTAAATGTTAACAAACACAATACTTTGAGCTACTCATGAATGCTCAGTAAAAAGAATTGAACAAATCCTTTCAAAATTCCTAATATCCACTACAAAACTCCAACAATAGTAAACAATTCCTAATAAAACCAAAAACTTTCATCTACTCTTAAACATGCTCAGTAAGAAATTTTTAAAAAATCACTACAAAATCTGAAATATACCTTACGAATTCCAAATTCCAACATAATGAATAAATCATCACCACCACCACCACCACCAAAGCTTTAAATCCCAAGAATATGGGCTAGGCTAAATGAACCAAAATAAGATATCACGTGGGTCGTTAACGTGAACACCCTTAAAATCAATATAATCAGTATAAATATAATATTTAATTCTAATTGGAGTTTAACACAAAATTACATGGAATCTTATCTAATACATAAAGTAAGAAATTTATGACTACTAAAGAAGCTCAACAAAAAACAACAAAAATATAAACAATAACAAGTGCATAATTGCAACTAAAGAGTATAATTATTTATTTGACTAAAATTTCTCATATAATAGTTTTTTGATTATATACACACACATATTTATTTATATTTATATATTTCAATACCCCAATAAGATGGAAAACACAGTTGCAAAACATGCTACAAGCTAGTACTATATATACGAGTTATGCCAGTCTTAACACCTTTATTCACTTTGGGTATACAGACCCTTCATTTTTCGACTATTTGTGGGTGAAAATTTTTATAAATTAGATAATAAATTGAAGTTTTGGACATCAGAAAAAATTGATGGAATATTTATTTGTTCATTTCATTCTAAATTCTTCTTAGTTTTCAAGCATATTCCTATATCATAGATAATTTGTTGTGCAACAATATTTATGGACATATGATGTTTTTTGATATCTAAGTATGTTTCTGCCCGCCAAATTTCTAGGTCTGTATCCTTGACACCTTGATTCAATTTCCGGAAACTTGAATAGGCTTCAGGCGTGTGCTGCTTTGGGGTAGAGCACGTTGTTTGTTTGATTCTGAGTGCCTGCCTGCAGTTGACCTTATTTGCTTTGAACATTTTTTATCCGCTTGTGTAATCATTTCTACTTCTGCAGGCAGAGCTTTCTTTATACTGCGTAGCAAATAACTTTTTTGGAAAAATATTTGATGTGCCATAGTCTCACGATGTGTGCATCCAAAACTGACGAATATGATGAACATAGTAGATTTTAACTCTCTATTACTTGGATCTTTTCCCCACCTTCTTTTCCCTTACAGTTACCCAGTGTTGTAAGCATTGAACCTTGTTTTTGCTTCATTATGTTTTTTGTCATTTCATCGATGTGCTCTTAGTATGGCTTGTAATTTTAGATGGTCTTGACATGCTTCTTTGTCATGTCATCAGCCTTTAGTAGACTGATATAGCTACACTTGCATCCGTAATCCAGATGTGACTTTTTATGCTGTCCTATGCGGTTATATGGAAACTTGTGAAATGTTTGCATTACATTTTTAATTGTAGATTTTAGTTAATCGCTTCTGGGCTTTAAGAAGTTGTTTGACATTTAAGATTACTTACACTTCAATTGGTTAAATAAATTTGCAGAATCGGGCCGTGGTGGCTGAGCAAGAAACTGAAAAGGCTTACAAACAGATTAACAAATTGAAGAGAAAACACGAGGAGGAGATAAACTCTTTGAACAAGTTACTTGAGGAGTCTTGTACGCCTGCAAAACGGCCAGCTTATGATGATTCTCACTCAGTGAAATATGATGTTGGTGAATCCCCTAATAGAGATGATGAACAAAGGCGAGAGGAATTCCAATCATTTTATTACACTGAAGAAGGTGAGTTCTCAAAACTCGCAGAACCCTCATCTTGGTTTTCAGGATATGATCGGTGCAATATATAGATATACTTGTGTAATGGTGCATTAGTGTATGTACTTTGTATGTGTACAAGATCTTTGTAGGTACTTGAAATAGTGGTTCTCACCAATTCTTAGGACCAATTTGGTTCCGACTGCACTGCTTTGTATTTACTTCGGTTCTTTTACTCATAAAATTGAGTGGATTTATGATTTTTGAGTTTTAAAAATCTGTGGATGAATGCGTAACATTGTGCTGTTGCTATTCAAATTGTGTCCAAACAAGGTTGCATTTTATTTTATTTTTTGATGGTCAA
>MKEJ01101537.1:0-11144 GCA_001753735.1 Embelia ribes | reverse complement strand
AAAAAAAAAAAACAGATACCAAAAAAAGAAAAGTGGAAAGAAAAAATAAGTGAAAGGTATTTTAAATTTTTTATATCCAAAAAATTATTTTTAAAAAAATATTAAAAGAAAGATTATTCTGTAAATACTCATTTTATCAAATTCCCCCTATTTTACATCAGTTGGCGGCTCCGTGAATTTCTTTCTTCGAAATCAAGCAAGCCACAGAGAGAGAGAGAGAGAGAGAGAGATTGATTCTTTCTCACGCATATCTTCCAATATGCTGTTAAAACGAGCACAGACACTACAGAACTTCATTTTTCAGATTAGCTTCTAGAAGTTTTTTTTTTTTTAATATGATTTATGCTTTATAAGTTTGTAATTTGATGTTCAATTTTCAAAGTACAGCTAATGTTCTATTTTCAAGGTATTTGTGCGCCAAGACACATTGATGAGACGCGGTTTTATACTAATTTGTCCTTTTAGAATGTGCACGCCAAGTGTTCGATACTTTGTCTCATAGACAGCATATATTTCCTCTGCCCAAATGCAGAGTGTCAAATCATTTACCGTTTTCCAAACCCTTCTCTCGTTTCAGAAACCAACCCACATGTGGATCCCGGTCATGCAAAAATCCAGTGGGGGACGAAGACCCAAGAAGAAAGTGTACTACAGAGTCGAAGAACTTGACAAAGTGATGGATCTTCAGAAGAAACCCGCGCTAATCTTCCAGCTCAAGTCCATTATCCAGTCACAAAAAACCCAATCCCTCCTCCTCAGAGACCTTGAAAAAGAAGTCGGGTTCGTAAAGAAATGGAATTTCATGGCTGTCATTGAGAAATACCCGATGATATTCTATGTCAGTGGGGGAAACAGAACCCCTCCCTCAGTTATGCTGACAGAAAAGGCGAAAAAGATCGCTGATGAAGAAGCTGATGTGAGGAAACACATGGAGCCCATTTTGGTCAAGAACCTAAGGAAGTTGCTGATGTTGTCTGTTGATTGTCGCCTTCCGATGGAAACTGTTGAATTTATTCACAAAGAAATGGGTTTGCCGAGTGATTTTCAAACGTCTTTAGTTTTACAATTTCCAGAGTACTTTTCGTTGAAAGAAATTAACGGAAGAACACACCTTCAGTTGGAGAATTGGGACTCAAGCCTCGCGGTGACATGTCGAGAGGAAAGGTTGGCGCGACAAGGAATTTCATCTTCTATGGTAACTTCGAAGAAAATTAAAATCTCGAAAGATGGTAACTTTCTAGGCCCTTCTGCATTTCACTTGAGTTACCCTCGCGGTTTTAGGCCGAATACGAATTATCTCGAAGAAGTTGAGAGGTGGCAGAAGATGGAGTTCCCTTCTCCGTATTTGAATGCGAGGAGATTTGATATCGCCGACCCGAAAGCTAGGAAACGTGTGGTGGCAGTGCTTCATGAGCTCCTCAGTCTGACTATGGAGAAGAGATTGACATCTTTTCAAATAGGTGCATTTCATTCGGAATATCGGTTGCCTGTAAAATTATTGCTTTGCTTGATAAGGCATCATGGTATGTTTTACCTAACTAATAAAGGGGCAAAGAGCACTGTCATACTCAAAGAAGCTTATGATGGAACGACTTTGATAGATAAATGTCCATTGTTGTTGTTTAGGGAAAAATTTGTTGCGCTTAGTGGTAGGGTAGACAATAGTTCTTGTGTTGAGATACCTCCGACTCAGATTGTTTCATAAAAGAGTTTATTGATGAAGGAAATTTTCTATTTTCATGAAACTTGGTGTTCTCTTATTTGATGAATCAGGCATTGAACCAACTGGTCTTACAATACAGAATGTGGGACATAGCTAACCATAGATTTCTGGCATTGAATGTTTCTAGAGTAGGGATGATGTGAACAGATATTTAATGTTTCTAAAACCCACTTGATAATTTTAAAAAAACAAATATTAGTTATTTTATGTAAGCTAAGCTCGTTAAGCTAAGATCATGTTCTTAGATGATGGAATAAAAATAGAACTTGAAGCTGCTGTGGTTGTTATTTGCCTTGTGTAACTGAAATCATCTAGCTTCTGGTATTTGTCAGATGATCTAGGGGATCTCGTTTATTCTTATAAACATTGATTCATTGTTTGAGTTGAGGAGATCAGCTTTAGGCTTGTAAGTTAAATTCATTTTATTAACAGAGCTAAATTCCTTTCTATGAAACCAAGCAGATGCTCCCAAATGATTTCACAACCAAACTTTCTGCCACGCACCAAAATGTTGTATAATGTGATTAAATTTTGTGATCTCCGTTGGGGAATATCTTAAAGTCAGTAGATTAACGAATTAGGAATGTTAAGCTGAACGCATGCACATGTAATGTATTCTAGTGATCAAACTATTGCTAAACAAATATGTTAAAACGTTTAGGATCTCATCTTCTTTTGTTTCCTTCTCTTCATGTTGTTTTTAGCCTGCGCATATTTCAAAATGCAGAATTTAATTGTGTAGATACTGCTAAATTTTAGCCCAATCTTGTCTAGACTTGGCTGTTGGTTATTTGTAATGAACATGGATAAGCCTTCTACAAAGCTAATTTGAGGATGTGTTCTTCATGAACGGCCCATATTTATGCCATATAATAAGAGAATCTCATCACAACTAGAGACGTTGTATGAGTCCCTCTGTTACACCTTATGAAGAAGAAAAATGGAAACGTAGTTTAGTACATCAGGTTTTAGCCTTCTATATGTTACCCTCGCATATATGAGGCAATAAAATTAAGTTTTCTAAAAGTCGGCATCTAGTTAAGTCTAGTTTGACTTTTTGTAATTGTTCATGACAAAGGGTATTGCTTTGAACATGAATTTTGCTGCTTTCAGCTTTAAAATAATAGAAATGACACAACTTTTTACTCATGTATATCAGGTTTCACTTCAGAAAAATATTTTAACAATACATTTATTGGCTAGCTTTGGTTCGCTAAGTTTGGCGATTTCATATGAAGGTGTGTTGCATTCTGGAATGTACAAACTAATTCATTCGCTAGGATATTAGTGATTTTGTAGCATATATCACATTGAAGAAGCAGTTAATGTATGAGAGAGAAACATAAACGATATGGGAAACTGCTAAAATATTACCTGTGTGGTATTATGTTTGTAAGCAAGCTTGTAATTTGTGTGACATATTTGTTTCTTGAATGAACTTGACATTGTGGCCCAGGTTCAGTTATCAAATGTCTGCACGTGAAACGTATTTGATGTCCTTAATGTGATCTCTGTTAGTTTATCAAATGTCTGCATACGAACATTTGATGTCCTTAATGTAAGTGCTCAACTTAATTTTATACTGTCTACCGTTAGAAATTGTTGTATTCTAGTATAGTATTGTTACTTGATATTGAATAGAATCTATTAACAAAAGAACGCATTAATGATCACTCAGGAATTTTCCACTTGAGCTCCTTGTGTCTTTTCTGTCTGACCTTGATTTGTTAATAAATGGACGAGCTCAACTGAGCCAAAGAATGCTCATGAAACAGCTCGGATTATTCGTTGCCATGCCGCGCTGTTGGTGTAAAGTTAGAATGCTCCTCTTTGTATATGTTATCTAGACTATGAAGGTGGAATGCCGAAGTACTGTTTTTGCTTGAACTAGTTCGGCTAATATGTCATTACCTTCTGCAGTAAGACGGAAGTTATAGCATTATCTCAGTTTAGAGATCGTGTCACATTTGAGGTCAGAAGAGAATTTTGTAAATAAATCTCATCAGATCGAAGGACTTAAGTTTCAATAATCATCTGCAGAAATGACCATGTGTTTTTGGTTTGTTATGTTCAATGACCGAGTCCGGATCCTCTACCCCTTCTTTGGAGCCCTTTCCATGCTTCATTAGCATTTTTTGAATTACTAAATAAATTAGCTTACTAAATAAGTAAATGTAAAATAACTTGTAAGACCGTTACACATTCTAAATATGTAAACACAATCATTTAATAGTGTTATTATACAATTCTCTACATTTTCAACTTTTAGTTCCATTGAATGTAAAAATGAGAATTGAAAGGTTACGTTATTTTGTAACATAAAATTTCTTATTTAGAAGAAGTGTAATAGTATTACAAGCCATTTTATGTTTCGTAAGTTAATTTATTTAATATTTTAGATTAAAAAAAAGGCCAAGGAGTCATGGAAGGGGGCATAAAGAAGGGGGTAGAGGTTCCGGACTTGCAATGACCAGGTATTTCCAGTAAGACTTATGAAGGAAAAGGTATTAATCTATATGTTTCAGTAAAAAGAAGTTTCTTTCCTGAAATTTTTGGAGAAAGATGGAGATAGTATAACTTTTGAGCTCTCAGAATCAATAAAGAAGATTGTAGCATTTGATGCATGTAATATTGTTGTAGACTGTGTTCTGATAGTAGTAGTGTAGTACTATCGTGTTGAAGGACTATGACCTATCTTATCTTCATGCAATATCTCTATGCACATGAAGAATATTTTGCCTTGAGCGACTAGCATGTACTTAAACTGATATCTGAAGGCACAATTAGCAGGAAGCAAAATTATCATGTCTGTTTTCTGCTATAGCCTCATCGTGGTATTTCCTCAAGTTGTGAATGTGACTGAGAGGTGCCATTATCATATTTTATGTTGTCTTGTAATACCTTAATCCGTTTCCTTCTTGTTTTGATGGAATTGCACGGAGTTATGGATCTTGTTTTTGTTAGCTGCACATTGTTCTATATATACGGACATATTATCAAGGTAAGTACAAACTGCATTTACCCTTTTGGTTGTTGGAACTTTGCTTGTCGAAAGTCTTGCTTTTACTAGTTATCATAACTTGTTTTAATAACTTTTTCTGATACATTTGAGCCTTAAGGTAAGATTTAGCCTTTCTTAAGGCCTTGATTGATTGTGCGTTCCTGAATACACATTTTGTATTCTGACCTTGTTAGAAAAATATTGTTTGGCCAGGTAACTTGTAGGATAAGTCTTTTGGCTTATAATTATGAAGTAAGAAAATCATCTTTCGTTGTGTGATTGGCGAGTTTCTTTGCTTTGTAAGTATCGGCTTGTTTCAGATTTTTTACCTAATAAAACAACACTATATGTAAGCACAAATGTCGCTTATAAACATGATTTTTCTTTAGTTGAAACGATAATATTATTAACTCATAAACTGCTACTAAATGAGCCCATAAGAGTTATTTTGTTCGTAGTGATCAACCAGCTAGAATGTAATCAAACTTTCCTGACCATGGACATATTGGGCTTGTGATCTCGAAATCATAATGTTGTAATGTCATTCATACAGCCCATTCAATTTAATTGTTTTTGCTGCCATTTTTGCTTCATCAATCGGATGTATTGCGTTTTTAACCTGTGGTAAGAACTGGAAATTCTTTTTGATAAATTTCTCTTACCGCTGCATCATATCATCCATAATATCTGTTCTTTTTCAGCTGTTTTCATGACCTTTTTATTCTCAAGTAGGTTTTATGTGCTCCTCCAGCCCCATCGGGTTACACTTTCTTTAATCTCTTAAGTTGAACTATAATGTTAATGTCTGTCATCCTTATGTTGGTATCTTAAACGCGTCCTGTTTATTTAACTCCGTATTTTTTGATCTTCAAGTTTATTAGCTTACACAGCAAGTGACCGCAGTCCGCACATGATAGTTAGGGAACGTTAAGTGTTTAATTTTCTGGGAACAAAAGCATAAGGTCAGATTGGAATAACGGTTTCCAAAAGAATTCCATAACGAGTGGTAAATGCTTTTTCTCGCAGCTAATCTTGAACTCTATATCAGCTATTATTATCTCAATGGCATGTTGTTTCTTCATTATAGTGAATTCGTTTATTAGGTTTTATAATGACTTCCTTAACATGAAACTTATTGATTGACCGTTGTATATCACCTCATCATCGATGAATCCACACGCAGTTCGTATTCTTCTTGTGAAAGCTCATTTTGCTGCCTTTCCTTCTGGTGTTTTTACGAGAATTTTCTGATTTTACCATGTACCTGACTTCTTCAATTCAGTGGTAAGTAATTACAGTTTCTGTATTTAGATATATAACAGATATTACCAAAGATATTAGCAGACATTATCAAGATATGCTGATTCAAGGCTATACATGTCCACCAAAGCATTGCCATGTCTACTCAACTGCAATTAAGAATTTCAGTCTCAAGCCCACTTTCTAAAGGGACCACTGCTGCAAATGTTCGTTCCTCCATCAAGTAACAAACCTTTTCCTACATCTAACTTCTTTATGGGTGATGGGTCCAGAATTAATATATCTGTATGATTATATATGTGAAAAATATATCTTCTACGCTTCTCACCTATAACATCATGATAAAGACTTTTCCTTTCGAAAAGTGGGTTGTCCTATATTTTAGCTTTTCTGTTTCACAGTCAATAGATTGTGGTAAGAGTTGGCTTTTTTTCTCTTGGTGACCCATCTTGGCCGGCAACAGGATAGTACTGGACCATTGCCTTTAATTTCTGAGATGCTGACATATTCTATACTTTCTTAAAGCTATAGTCGGTTAAGGCAATATTATGTTCTGTTTCTACTTGTTACCTTTTTTGATATCTTGATAAAAGGCTCGAGAGAAACAGATCATGGGCAGAGTCACAATGAAAGAGGTGGAGGAAAAGGATATATTCAAGATAAAAGAAATTGTTACTTTAGTGCACAATCATAATTTGCTTTGAAGCATAGACTATTTATATAGTTTTGCAATGACTTTTGCCTTAAATCATCATATTTGATCTGGAATTTCCCGGTTAGTAAACTAAGTCAACGCTGCAAGAGAGGGTCAATATTATGCAAAAAGCCGCCTCCATTTTTGAAGATGATAGAAAATTGAACATAATTTTAATGTAAAAAATTAGTATAAAATAAATCTTTTATTTGTTTTGTTCTGTATTTATTTGGGATCTGAATATTTTTATACAATGATCGGATACCAGCTGGGACATTCACATCATATTGATGATGAATCTGCTCTCAAATTGTAGCATGGTCACCGACATTCTCTTTAATTTCATCGTTTATCGCTTCATTTGCCAGATAAAGATAAAGATGTGCCATAGAAGATGATGGTAACTCATTGTTTTCCTACCTTTATTCATACGAAAGAGAACGGGTTTCCAAGCTATATGCTTGTTTATACTGTCGGCTATATTTGTATTACACGTATGGTGTTCCGACGTTCTAACGTATTTCTGGATTGAGATAGCTTTTGTATTTAGTTGAGCATTGTAATGGTAAATAACCATTGATAGATAATGTATCAGATAATCCAATTAACAACGGGCTCCTTTGGTTACATCTTAAATATACTTTTAGGGTAGAGGTGAAAAAATAATTTTCAAGCAATAATGACAAGTACTGTAAATGTGTTTGGATTAAACTAGAAAAATTAAAGAATATATATAATTGAAGTTGGGAGTTCACAATGCTTTTAAGAACTTGCTTTTGCGACAGATATTAAGGCATGCACTATGAAGTTGTGTGCAAACACATGCTGGAAATCAGTGTTACGCCATTGGTGCCGATGGTAATTGAACCCCTCTAATGCCGCCAAGGACCATGAGTGGCTTGAATAGAGCCACGCTACAGTATTTGCTAAACTTGATAAAAGCTAGTGAATAAAGCTTCCGCATTACACGGTCTGAAAAAAAATCTGATATACACAACCTTAGAAAAATTATTTGGAAGGGAACGAATTCTTGTACCGCAATTTACAATAAAGGCCCATAATGCGTTACAAAGTTAGATGGCATGAAAGTAGCATCTACTTTTGAAACTTTAAGACGAAATGTCCAGCTTGTGAACGATTGAATGGTCTCAATATTTATTCTAACGTCTAATGGTCCCTCTGTTGAATGTTTTTGTCTATTGATTAGACATATGTGCATCTAGATAAGTTGAAATTGGTAGGGTTGAGTCCATTTTTGGGGAATTTATGGTAAGATGCAAACTCTTTTCTTTTTAAAATTATACTCCACTCAGAAATTAGAGGACCAGTTAATGGGCCATAATCATGAAATTTTGGAATTGTATCTCATTTCAAACATTTATGGTCCATCAATGGTGGACCCTTGTATTTGTGGATTTACACGTCAAATTATTGACAACACACATTTATGTGCTCCCACTATTGTCTTATTGAAAATGTCTCATTATTTTGTTTTCAGACTTATTGGGATGGCTGATTCTTTCTTCTGTCGTTCTCATTTCTCCACTCCATGTCTTTTTCCTGTGGTTTTCTTTTTCTTTTCTTTTCTTTTTTGTTTTCTTTTTTCAACTTGATTGATTATTTTAGGATGGGATTGATAGTGATTAATTAAAATAATTTTCAATATTCTCAACTAATCTAAAGATCAGCCCATTATCTAGACATCTCATCTGTCCACATAGGGAAACCATAATTCTACTTAGATTTTGTTTCCATATGTGCTCTCTCTGTCCCACTTGACCTAAGAACATCAATTATAGAACAAGGTATATTTACCACACTTTTCATAAAGTTCCCACTTATGAATTATGCAACCTAAGATGGGGTAGTTTGGTTTGATCACACAATCTCTGAGACTGTCATTAGTGGGATTGTTATGTCTTGATAGCATTTTAGCACTTTGATTTTATGTATAGTGGGAGAAGCTGATACAAGAACAAAAGAATTGGTGGAACAAGCTCTTCTTTTTACCCTTTTTCTGATTCTTTTGCTTTTCTCTCAAGTGCTTGTGTGATAGTGGCTGTTTTTTACCATTCAAATGTGCAATAAATAAAATCCCTTATCTTTAGACTTACTCCATCTATTTAGAATACACTAATTGGCTGAGTCATTGATCTTCACACTATGAGAGGGAAAGTGGATATCTTGTTGCTCACAGTGAGTAGTAAGATTCTGTAATTCGGCTCTGCATTGTTGAATGGAATAGGACAGACTTACATTAAATTTGTCCTATTTCATCCAACGATGCAAATCTGAATTACAAAATCTTACCATTCATTGTGAGTAACAGTATTTCTGCCTCCTTAGAGGATAAAATTTTGATAGTGCAAGATCATGATTTCCTACTCAAATTCCTTTCTTTTTTGGGGGTTCTTTTGTCTTGACCCATCATGCCTTCCTAAAAAGATAAATGAAAGAGAAGCAAATGAAGGTACCACCTATTCAAATCTATTCATACAAAAATAACATTATTTTTCCAAGGACAAAATAATATCTTGCCAAAAAATTGTAGGAATGACGTCATTTCTTATAGCTTCTGATTGGTTTTGTTTTTCTTTTAGATGATAGGTTTAAACACTAATTGCATAATTTATGAAGAAATAATTCTAAATTACACAACACTAATCTTGCATTGAATTCTCTTGTTTCTATGGATGCACAAGTTAATCCCTTTCAGATTTGCTTAAGTAATTATGTGTTTAAGGACCTAGTCTAAAAGCCAAATTAATCGTTCGTTGTTTCACTATTCCAGATTCTCGATTGGGAAGAATTGCACTCCACACACCTATAAGCTAGGGTTTTTACTTGCATTCTTGTTAATTGAATCTTTTACGAAAGACAGAACATGTTGATATTGATTGTTACTTGGTCGTGAAAAGCATCATTTGGGGCTCATTTCCTACTCTTACACATTTACCTCTTCTCGGAAATCGAATATTTTTGCAAAGCTGTTAAGTTGTGATTTCATCCACGATCTGCTCGCTAGTTGACCACTAAGGATGTTGATGCTCCAACTTGAAAGGAAATGCCAATATTTTATTGTTGTTGCTTATAATTATTTGACTATCCCTAATATAGAATACACTTATTATAAATACTATATTGTATCATTTTTTGTGCTAATAAGAAAATTATGTTTTCTACCCTAACCAAGACAAAATAGTACAGGAAACAGATAAAAAAACACCAAAACAGAGAGTTGTTGAGTTCCATTTGGATTATCTTTCCCATGAAAGTGAAATGCATGTGTGGGTGGGGTGTGCCTGAAAAGGTGGATGGGTGTTATGGGACAACAATAAAGGGTGAGAAAAGAAAAAGGAAACAAACAAAATCAATTTTCTAAAATAGATTTGAGTTGTTCCATTTGGATGCCCCCTTTCATAAGGGAAGAAAAATGTTGGAAGATAGCTCTCATGGGACCCCCTTCATTTCTCTCTCCCAAAAATATTTTGGTCCCTTTTGTACTACCCTTTAAACATTTGAATCATCACACATGTCCCACAATCAATTTGAAAACTGGAATATGATTATGGACTTTCTTGTCAAAGCTATTCAGTCGGTTAAACGGGAAAAAAAAATAAAAAAAAATTAATAAATAGCTGTCTAGTTTTAGACAAACTAAAACTGGAATATGATTATGGACATACAGATACACCCCCTTCATTTTATTATGCAATGAAAGATGAGCTCTTGTGTTATATTTTATGTGATCCCGGAGAAGCCATTTTTATTTTTTGTAAGACACAGTTAATGATTATTGATAAAAGTATAGGCGGAAAGAGAATTCCTCTTAAATATTTACATAAAATTTGAATTTTTTTTATTTTGCTATTAGGCGGGGCCCTAATATATATATATAAATATATATGTATAACCCCTTGGGCGGGCCCGCAACTGAGTAACAGTGCTAAAAACTCAGTCTAAGCTTTAGACCAACTAAAAGCTTTAACCAATAGTTTATCTAGTTTTAGAGTATAAACTAGTTTAGTAAGACTAATATCCGGAAAAAGCATCCCACAAGCAAAGGTGAGAAATGTCTAGTACAATATTCCAAGAAGAACATCAAAGAATTCTCCAGAGTTGTTTACATTAGAAGAAGATTTAGTAGTGTAGCTTAAAAGCTAAATTCCTTAATGAGTATACTTTTCCTATGTAAAAGATTGTAGTGTTTGAATTATGAAACAAATATATAGTATTTCATTTACTATGACATTCATTTGTTACTTTTTATTTCTCTATCTAAAATTTAACATCCAGCAACAAAGAGATAGATATGGCCCCCAGGGGCGTAGCCTAGTTGGTACTCGGGCAGGCGTTTGCACAAAATGGCAAGGGTTAGAACCCTGGCAGCCGCAACGTGAGATTTTCATTTCTTTTTGGGGGGGTCCTTGTGGGCACCAGGCACTGGGTCACCTGTCTAGGAGGCC
>MKEJ01101530.1:0-10497 GCA_001753735.1 Embelia ribes | reverse complement strand
ACCGGAAAAATACAAGTGGACCCTACTTAGAATTAGCCCCAAAGTTGCTAGTTTGTGAGTCGTAGAAACTCATGAATTCCAATAGCAGTCTTGTTTTTTACACCACATACTAGTAGAACAGTTGTTCCATGTTCAGTCTATCATAAAATTGATATTAATGATATTTATTGCTTTAACTTAATATTTTTATAAGCTAGGGTTACTCATGCATACATTTAGACTCGAGGTTATGGATTTGTACCATGGAAAATACTTAACTGGAAACACCAGGAGTGTACTGCGTAATTTAGACCATCCTTGTACCCCGCAATGCAGTAGCATTGTGCAATCTCTCTGTTGTCCATATATATTTTGCTGCGTACATCGTACCCTCCTTGTACCTCGCAATATAGGAGCCTTGTGCAATTTCTCTGTATTACCATATATATTTTGCTTAAAGATGTTGTGAGTTTAGATGCTAGCTAAAAACTTATCTTGTTTGGAAAAGGATATATTCTTAACCGATGTGAAGTTTAGAAGTCTCAATGTTTTAGGGCATTACCCACATGTGTAACTATTTTCAATCCCGAAATTTTAATACCTGTGTCTCAAACTGTACTTCAGAGGTTGAGATATGGAGAATGTACATACCATACATCCATCTAATCTTAAAAAACAAACTGGGAACAATAGTTCCCTAGTTCAAGGGGAGGACTGTAACATCCTCTATTTTTTAAGGGATTGGATATGTTTGTATACTCTGGTGGAAGAGTTCACTTGGATTTAATCCTAAAATTTAGAATACGGGTTGATTGAGGAACACTAGTGGGAGTGCATAACTGGGGACACACGCATGGACGTTATTTGTTTTTTATGTTATATCATTAGCATTGTTGGCCGAACTAGTAATCGTTGTGAATGGACAAGTTGATCCTATTATTGAAGAACATGCAAACTCGTTTTCAGGGTAAAGTAAAGCAAATTGTGGGTTCTACCCTAAAGGATTCAAACGAGGACAGTTCTACCTTAGTGACGAATTTCGAATCAGATAAGTCAGCATCGGAGTATGCAAACCTATATAGAGAAGATGGGCTCACAGGTGGTCATGTAATCATGCTGGGAGCTGATCCATTAAGCAAATCTGCCGCCTTTGAAGCACTGCACGCCTATCCAGGTAGTTGCTGTCTCTTCATTGTTCAGATTATAAAATTATGATTATGTTCCTTGTATGATGAAAACATCTGTGGTTTTTAGTTGAAACATATTCAAACTGGATATCTTTAAGTTCAGTGTGGAAAACTGTCATAGAAATAACCACACGCTTGCATTCCATGATATGAATGTTGATATAGGCTTCCAGATATAGATTTCTATAATGGCAATTCTCATTTCATCTGGGCAAACTCATCTTTCCTCTACGATATATCTCTATTGTGTAAA
Organism: Embelia ribes; assembly: GCA_001753735.1. Lineage (NCBI taxonomy): Eukaryota > Viridiplantae > Streptophyta > Magnoliopsida > Ericales > Primulaceae > Embelia > Embelia ribes. The sequence goes on along the minus strand of MKEJ01101530.1, from coordinate 9,078 downwards.
CCATTATTTATTTATTTATTTATTTTGTTTGAGAGGAAATGCTTATTGCAAGATGCAATTTAGCTTGGATGTTGGCTAGATATTAATCCTGTTTTCCAACTCCCCTCCACCTCCCTGTCAAAAGATTCCCAATCACCATATTCTTTGTGTCCAAACTTACAGATCTTTCCTCTGCTGAAATTACTGCGAGGATTGATAACATCCAGGCGGTTTGCAAGTTGGAGGTGGGATCAATACAGAAAATGCTCTCAATTACATAAAGGAAGGAGCCTCCCATGTCATTGTCACATCAGTATGTTCTCACTTTTAAACATTTCTCTAGCCTAATACGAAAATAATGGTATTGAAATCAATGTGTTGGCACAGTAGAACTGCAAATCTATTTGCCACAACTTATTATTTTGTAGTGATAGATTCTTTAGTTTAAACTTTTTTTTGAATAAAACTTCTACTATTCCAGTATGTATTCAACAATGGCCAAATGGACCTTGAGAGGCTTAAAGAACTTGTAGGCATAGTTGGAAAGCAGAGGCTTGTGTTGGATCTTAGTTGCAGAAAGAAGGTTAGTAAAATATTGAGTATCAATTTTATGCATTAGCATATGCATCACAATTTGCTATGATATGAGTTTTTTTTCTATTGAGCTGTACAAGCACTCAACGTCTAAAGCTTGTTAATGCTATTTAAAATGACTGTATGTAATTTGAAATAACTCCATTTTGCTTAAAGGTAAGAGTGATCTTTTGTTATGTATTTCCCCATAGTGTAATCCGTGTAGCATTAATTTGTTAAGATTACATTTCCCCTCGCCTTATTTTGTGTACCTCTACTCCTAATTCTTCCACGACATTTGGTTGATTACCAGGATGGAAGATATGCAATTGTCACTGATAGATGGCAGAAGTTCACTGACGTATATCTTGACCAGAAGATATTGGATCTTCTTGCTATGTATGCTGATGAGTTTCTTGTTCATGGTGTCGATGTTGAAGGGAAAAAGTAAGTATTGCTTACGTCTTCTGCTGCTATCTCTAAACTAACAATTGAACTTTTTATATGAAATATCTAGCACAATGAAATTAATTTTTGGTCAAGGTGAAAGTGTTTTGATTCCAAAGTCCAGGCAGACGTAATCAATGAATTTTTTGAGAACCTAACAAGAGTTTGAAATGAAGTATGTTATTTAATAGCGTACTTTTAGATGTGATTTCAAGGATTTAAATGCTCTGACTGTCTTCAAGTTGACAAATTTATGAATTGGAGTCCACTTCAATACAAAGATCCAGAATGTCTCTACATTGTTTAGTTATGCTTTCTGTAGATTTTTATCAGATGAGATGCTAATTGCGTTTTCATTGCAGGCTGGGAATTGATGAAGAGCTTGTAACATTACTGGGAAGGCATTCACCTGTATGTCACACATTATTTTCCTGTCCTTTTCTTATGCTTAGAGTTTAGCCATGTAACAGAATTTTGTCCTGTCCTGTATGCATTTTCATTTGTTATTTCATACTTTTGACGGTCTTTAACTGAGGGATATCCACCTGTAAGCTGAATAAACGTTAATAAGCAACTTTCGAGTGCTGACTGTGTTGGTGTCTGTGGTTCTATATGGAAATTGGTAGTGCTGTGCCATGCACACATTTTCTATTATTGGGCTTGCAAATTCTTATGTTAAAGCGCAGTAGGACAAAGTTTAAGTTACTTTCAGTGTCTATTTGATATGAAGGTGTGTGGAGAACTAAACTTTTTTGACATGTTCACACGGGATACTTCACTTGCACCAATGGTAATCCTGTTCTCTCATCTGGATTCCGGAGCCTCCTCACAGCCCTAGGATGGAGCTTCCAGTACCTATTTGCATTAAGTTCATTATATGGCAATGAGTCATATTTTGATATCTGGCTATGGCATCCTGCATATGTAGACTATTTAATGAACGTCGCGTATATTTTTTGTTATGATGGAAACTGGTATTGGTATGTCATTCACACATCAATGAATACTTGGCTTGTGAATTCTTATCTCTAAGCATAGTAGGATACAACTGAAGTTACTTTTACCGTCTACAAAGATATAGAAGTGTCTAAAAGTTGTATTTTCTTGTTGCGTGGATAACTATACTATTTTGACATGTTCATATGTTATATTACACTTGCACCATATGCTAATCCAGTTTTCTTATCTCTACTCGACAGTCTTCGCATGGCCCTAGGTTGTAGATTCTGATACCTACCAACATTAAGTTTATTGTATGGCAACAAGTCATATTGGTGATTACTAGCTATAGCACCCTGCATATTTAGATCATTTTATAAGCTTTCTGATTATTTCTTGTGGTTTTATATGGAATAGTTCTTATATTGAAGCATTGTAGGGCAAAGCTGAAGTTACTTTTGCCTTCTGTAAAGATATAACGGTGTCTAAAAAGTCGCATTTTCTTGTTACATGGATAAGTATGCTGTTTTGACATGTTCATATCTAGAAGTCGCATTTTCTGATGTCGACTCGAGTGCTCTCACAGGCCTAGGCTGGAGCTTCTGGTATTTATTCACAGTAACTTCATTCTATGGCAAGAAGTCATCTTTGTGATATCTGGCTATAACACCTTGCGTATTTATACTGTTTTAATAAACTTTCTCGATGTTGGTTGTGGTTTCTGGGTTTCAGATTCCTGTGACCTACGCTGGTGGTGTGACTTTGATGAATGATCTAGAGAGGATAAAAGCTGCAGGGATGGGTCATGTAGACGTCACAGTCGGTAGTGCTTTGGATATTTTTGGGGGTAACTTAGCGTACAAAGATGTGGTCAATTGGCACGCTAAACAGGAGACTTCTATGGCAGTTTAAGAAGCTTTGATTTGTAGCAGTGTAGTGTTGCCAGGCATTTTTCTTTGCACTATTGAGTGATTTATTTCCAAATCGATCCATTGTGTTTTTTTTTTTTTTTTGGGGGATACTAAAATAATCTAAGGACTGGTTCCAGTGGTACATACATGATTATGTTCGCTTTGAGCAATTATTATTATCTTTAAATTAAATTTGAATATCTACTAGCCTTTTTAAGCTAATTTGCTATCCTTTCTAACTTATGAATGTGTCGCACTAGCCTTTACATGCCTCACCTACAGCATATATATTATACTAGATATTAATCTAATTGGATATTTGGGTATAAAATCATATGATATCTCTTGATTGCAAATCCACGCACCTTATAATTTACGAAAAATATTGGACAGACAGCTCCTGATCAAACTTTTTTCCTCAATGTTCTTTACCTAGAGAAAGTTCTATTAAAATTCTCTTTCATATCTTTTATTTAGAGTAAAATGATGGCTCATGCCGTAAGCTCGGTAATTTTTGTACATTCATGCTTCTTGTATTATTCACTATTATTGTTGAGAAAGAAATCAAATATTTACTATGTATTTTTGAAGGTTTTGTGAAATTGTAGCAGCTCAATTTTAGTTTTTAATTTTCAAAAATTGAAAATTGATTTTTTCATACTCAATTTTCAAAAGCTGAGTTTTTTTTTAAAGAGTAATTTTGAAAACTCATTTTTCTAGTTTTTTTAAATTTTCAAACTTAAGTTAGAAAGTAAAAGATAGACTTTATTTTCAAATATTAATAGATTTGAACTATCTTGAATAATATTTATTTATAATCTATTTTTTCTATCTCATAGCATATAAAAAATTAAAATAAAAATACATTATACTTGTGACTTTCACTTCTATATTCAAAAATAAAAAATATCATTCATTTATTGTTAATATTTTTCAAATATATTCTTTCATTTTTGAATTAAAATGCCATAATTGTTCATAAAAATTTAGTTATTTTTCATTCAAAGATTATTACATTAAAAAAATATAAAAATGTAAATTATGAAAAAAAATATTTTACAAAATAAACATTGGTATAGAGTGTGCATCTTTCCATTTTATTATCCAACTGTATGGAAGTAGACTAGTCATAATTGGTTGAAATGATTTGTTGAGAGGGAAGAACGTATTGAAGTGAATTGAATATTGGTATATAATAATTAATTAATCATTTGTAATGCTTCAATTTAGTATTGTCAATATTATTCACGTTGCAAAACTACCATCATATTTGTATTTATTATATATAAAATAAGAGAATTTAAAAACATAAATTGTCAAATATATTTTAAATTTTTACATATATTATTTCAGTTTTAATATTTTGAAAATATATTTTAAATTTTTACATATATTATTTCAGTTTTAATATTTTGAAATTTATTTTTCAGAAATTAACTCCTATCAAGTTTTCTTATACAAAAAATTGAGTTATAAAAAAAAATTTAACTCCTACTTTTAAAATTTTGAAACTGGACAGATAACCAAATGGGAGTAAAAGGCTCCGAGATAATTCTACAAATTTCATGCATTTTTTTTTCAATAAGTGGGCTAGGAAGATGTAAAAATACATGTGACTTGATAGTTGTAAAAATACATATGACATTCCAAAAACTTCTTATATATGTGTGTGAGTGTGTATTTAAGTAGGACTATGTTATTCTCCTTTGGATATAAGCAATAGTGAAATGCATATTTCAAAGCAATTTACTGATTGTCTGCAAATTAATCTAATAGCTACCATGGTAATTTTCATTCGATGACATTCCGTGAACTTCATGCGTATATTTTTGTTTAAAATGATACTATTTTAATCTCCTTTGGGTACAATACAAACTGCTAGAAAATTAACAAATTGTTTGCATATGGAATAGCTAGTACTACTAATAAAATGAAGAACGGTTGTAGAAAAAAGTGAATACAAGTCACGAAATTAATTACTTATTTAGTTCCCCTTATAAGGAATGTCAACCATAGATACTCCATAGTGCATGGCAGAACCATATACCAATTTTAATTATGCAAGTGCTATGAAGAACAATATATTCAAATTAATTACTTTATTTCAAAAAAGTTCGGAATCTTTCCTGGTCAAACGAACTAGTAATTCTTTTCTCTTTATTGATGAATAAAAAGATTAGTTTTTTTTATTTATTTATTAAGCCAAAACCAACGAAAGTTAAGTTTTAGAACTCATTTGCGCTATATATAATATACTTTTTCTTTTGAATAAATCATCTTGCAATGGCTTGTGCATGTTAAAATGCTATTTATGAACATAAAAAAATAGTGTCAGATATTTTAATATCCTCTCCTAGAAATTCATGATCAAATTCAAGAGTTTTATTCGGGAAATGGAAGCAAACTATGTTCTCTGTGCTACGTATTAACTTTTTCTAATTGCATATCTTAAAATAATAATAATAACAACAACAATAATGGACCTCAAAAATATCAAAGCAGTGAGAAAAGATCGGAACATACGCGGCCACTATTTTTTCCACTATTTCTAACTTTAAAATAGTACCCCATACATGTAGATATTTTTTTTATTATATTCTTCTTTTTAACGTCACTCACAAACTTTGGAGCTTGATTAGACAGTTGTGGGACCCTTTATAGCTTGTTTTTCGATTTAGGGTTCCGATAACAAATCATTAGAGAAACTTTAGCCACTGCGGGCGCTGCCTAATAACGCTAAGTTAGTATATATGATATTGAAAATAACAAAAGCAAAAAAAAAAAAAATGGAAGGGTAAGTGTTTTGTGATTATGATGACGTGTGGTTAGAATGTTCCAGTTCTAGTAGTGATTAGTGGTAGTTCTTTTAGAAGCAAAGAAAAATGAAACATTTTAAATATTTTTAGACAACCAAAATTCTATCTTTAAACCTTATAAGTTTTAGCATAGCATAACTTATAAATAAAAATTAAGTTCATTCAAAAGAATTAAGTTTAAGAACTACAACGCATATAGGGTTTTTGAATTTGGCATATTAAGCCAAATAATAGTAACATAAAAAGTGCTAGTAACAAGGTGGAAATATTCACTTCACTATTTGTATAGTTATATTTTTTAAATAAATAAGTTAGCTTATTTATAACTAAGAAAAAAATTGGATGCATTTAATTTAAATTTTTTAACTTCTTTAAGCCAAAATAACAAATAAACATAACTTAAAAACTGAGCGATCACACGTTATTCAACCTTTAAGCACATAAGCTAAAAAGTTTGAGTTATAATTTGAAACCAAACAAGCTCTATATGAACAAGGAACGATGTATAATTTAAGTAGGTTAGAATGTAAGAATTAAAACTAATTAACAAATTCGTTGTACAAGGATTAGTTACTTTGCACCTAGTACATGATGGGACAATCCTTTCCCATTTTTGTGGGACGGTTTGTACAATCTTAAAATAACAATGATTTGGTCGGAGATAACAAAATCAGGAGACAGTCACCAAAAAAAGAAGAAGAAGAAGTAGTAGTAGTAGTAATGTACATATTTGCTTGTCATTAGCGTGATTTATATATAAACCTTAATACTTTTAATATACCATCTAAACTAGTTTTTCATGCTACAGGATTTGAATTAGTGAACGACTAAGTAGTGCACTAGCATCGACTTGTAAGTTGGTCGATAATTTTATTTTTTTTCTGGGTTGTTTAGATAATAGTGACGATATTGTGACACTATGTTGTTGTTATAAAGTGCCTTTATCTTTTCTACAATTAAATTTTAATATTATTGCTATTTTTAGGCCTTGTAGTGCTAAATAAAGAGCAAAAGACACGCATTAGTTAAAAAGGTCATTTTTAGATGCATTTGTAGTGGAGAAAGTTGGCGAAATAATTATAAATGGTATTATGCCTCTTTCTGAAATAATGAAAACGGAAAGCAGGTTGAAAAAAGAGATGAAGAAAAGCATAAACTTTTCCTTTATGGAAGGGATGAATCATTAATATAACTTAGTTTAATACAAAATTTCAATTTATGGTTAATGTTCTTTGAATCTTCTCATTGCATTGTTAATTATCTTATTTCTTGTTGTGTTGCTATAAAATGAATAAAGTAACATGTAGTGACATATGATACATACGAAAATATTGTTTATATTTAATAATAAGTATTTATCAGGGTCCAAATAAACATAGTAGATAGCAGATACTCAAAATGTTAAAGGGTGCTTAACAGCCACTAATAGGGTTCCTTATAAACATGTATTGTTAGCAGAATATTAAAATGCTCAGGTGCTTAAGAAGTGCCTTAATGAGACTCGTTAAGTTATCCTAAGCTTATAATCAATGTTGCACCGAGTAGAAAATCATTCGAACAAAAAACTAAATCAAGGAAAATATTGTATGAGCTTTTAAGTTTAGAAATGCTCGGATATATGAGGTGTTAATGAATTAAATATGAGTTAAAAAATTAAATTTGAATTTATTGGATTACGTTTTCAACACTTTGATGTCATTTGGTCTGATACTTAAACGGGTCATGCCATTTAGGTACTTATCGGCTCCTTTATTGAACTCGTTTTCAATTTTTCAACAAACAAATTAACTCATTTTAGTTTACTCGTTACAAAATAAATAAAATAATGAGCAGCTATATTTGGCAAAGAAGGAGCTGCCCGGCATGAGCCCGGGCCTGGAAAATCGTGGCCACCAATTTTTAAATTATTGATCGAGATCAAATGAGAGAGTACAACAAAAAATTAAAATTTTAAAAAATTTATCTAACATCAACCATTAATTTTAAAATCCATGGACTAAATCGATTGGACAGAGATTTCCCAATCCCTATGCCTGAAAGTCCCTCTGGTCCGTTATATTTATTTTCCTCCAACTTTTCTTGAGACGAATTGCTATATTAATTGAGAATAATTTTTTTCTGTATATAGAGCTTCAGAGCCAATATCTTATGTATCTAAATGTATGAAAATTTCCACAAGCCAACAAAAGAAAATTAATCTCAAATCGACAAAAATAAGTTCCTTATTTTATACTCCTTATATCCTATAAATATAGGTTGGCTTTCCTTTTTTGTACGTTTCAATATAGGCTTATTTCATTTTTAGAAAAAGTATGAATAGAATTCCAATTATACCCTTATTTAGTATGTTGGCTTTTTATAAAACCGGTCACTTTTTTACAATATTAAGAAATACTCTTTCTCATGATAATGAAGGGTATTTTTAGAAGAGTAATGACAGCTAATTTCTCTATTTTTATTAAATGTAACCTCTTAATCTAAGCAAAAAAATGAAGTGGGCTTATATTTATGGGACGGATAAAATACAACACATATAGATATACACTAAGCGAGGCCCATTAGAATATGTAATATGGTTCAATACTAAAGCCCATAACGTAATTTTATCCACCTGAAGAGGCCCAAAATCTAGATGGAGACTATTTTTCCCCTTTTTGCTTGGGACATATTTTCTGCGATTTATAAGTTCAATTTCCAAGCTCTAGATGGCTAATTTCTTTAATTTGGCATGCAAATTATTTTGACCTTTTATCTTTTGTAAATCAAGGCATTTTATTATTGTTACTTATATTTGCTTCCATTTTAAGTTTTGGCTACTATAGCAGCGAAAGACATAAAAAGAAAATAAAAATAAAAATAAAAATTAGACCATTTACTAGCACAAATTATTTATTTTGTTCTTTTTTGCTCTTTGTTACAATCCAGAATACAAGCATTAAAATTTTTAAAAAAATAGTTTTCTTTGTGGGGAAAGTCAATCTAAAGTAACTATTATTTTTCTTTTTGCTAGCAGTTCATGTTAAAATACAGAATATATCATCTTAAATCATTTTTCAATTACGAAGAAACCATATTCAATTTTAGAATCTATGTTAGAATCTATGTTAGTTATGTACGATATAAATATTTACAGTCAATTTCTCCAAACTACCAATGAAAAATACTGTATCATTCTTGTATTTATTCTGGCACTATGCCTGTATAATTCTCGATAAATTCTTGAATGCAACATGATTTAGGAATGTTTGTTAAAAATTGCATTTTTTTCTTGTTCTTTCCCTTCTTGACTATCATATGTGAATATGGAGAAAAAAGTAATGTAATTTGTCGATAAGGATTAAAATCATTCATACGGATTATGACTAGTATATTTATTTTAATTATTCCCCGTAGTGTTGCTCTTACCTTAAGTT
>MKEJ01101515.1:0-15102 GCA_001753735.1 Embelia ribes | reverse complement strand
AGACTCAAACTCGAGACCTCAATTTAAGCGGCCCGAGCCCCCCTTTCACTCAGACCAACCTCCGTTGGTGATATAGATCTTTTCTTAGTAAGCAGAAAGAAGTAAAAAGAGTGAACTAGCAGAATGCTTCTGTATTAAGCATAACTTCATCTTCTTTACTCTAACAGAATCATGTAAAGGCTGCCAATGGCCGAAAGATCAAACCAGGCGGCAAACCAGCAGTTCGATTATTTGGTAGGAACAAGAAACAAAGTACCTGACAAGGTAAACATCAATAGGGCCCATGGTGCTCCTGAGTACTACTCTATATCTTCTCTGAGGATAATCAATGGCCTGGTAAACAAGAGTATTGTTTTAAGAATTTGGACCAGCAATTTAGCGCCAAAACTGAGTTATACCAATACATACCTCATCAGGATCTGGAACCTCCAGTGTGGTCCCATGAGGAGCTTTAATTGCTATCAGGGTTTCATTCTGATACGGTAATATAAAATTTGGTAAGCAAGAGAGTATTTACAGAGTTCTAAAATAGGAATACAGTACAAAAACATGCTAGAGGCATTAATGAAACGAGGTATACTAACCTGGAAGCATGGCAAGCTTTTAATGTCATCTTCAGTAACAAATAGCCACCTAAAAATAAGACAAAGCAATTGCCTCAACCAAGTTTCTACTAATTTGCAACTAATACTAGGTTTCAACAGAGAAGAAAATTTTACTTCTGATTATCCTCATTTTCACTAAGCTCCCTTAACCTTTCTTGTGTTTCTCTGAAAGGAACCAATGCAATAGAACTTCAGTGCAGTCCATTATTTGAACCCCCAAAAAAACCCCAATATAAAAGAGAACAAAAAAAATCAATGAAATGGCACTTCACTATTTGACCTTATTTTCTCATCTAATCTATGCTCCTCGTAGGAAAGATTTTCAACCTCTGCCTGCAAGAAAAATCACTCATAAGGACAAACCCAAAGAGCTCCAAAGACCAAAACATAAACTCACCTTGAAATACTTAAAAAAGACAATTCAAGAAAATGCACCTACACAAGTAATAAAAAAAAACAGCCAGAAGGAAAATAGAATTTAATTTCCCACCACTGACGGTGTTGAGTTCTTTCACACCAGTGGGGCGTGGATGATGACACATGCATGTATGGATGCATGTTATGCATCCAAGGCCGTAGGTATAGAAAAACTCTAAAATGTCTGTGGAGGGAAACTTCACACATGAAAATAATAGCTCAGCGCAGCCTGATCTTCTCACTTGCACTGCAGGTCCAATAAAAGAATTTCATCCAGGCCCCAATTAAAATTTCAATAATTGATCCAAATATCAAGCTAATCAATTTCTTGGACTTCATTCAATAAATTGACATATGTAACCTACACTAAAGTATATGAAACTCCAGCAGCACAAGCCGCACAAAAGACACAAGAGGATTCAGAAAATGAACCTCCAGGAAACAAACCTGTATGGTAGCAAAACTCTCATCAGCCTCCCCTGGCCTTGCCGCATCAATCCCCCTGATTGTTCACCCATTTGGTAATTAATTTCAAATGTGCTGGTGTGATCAATACGATTAATAAAATTGGCAAATACAAAATCACATCTGAAAACAAATTAGAGATGCATGCATACTTCCATTGAATTCTATTCTTCAGCTTCTTCTCAATGAGGCCAATACCTTCAAGGACATTTGTTATGTCGTATATTCGCCTCTTCTGTACCTGTAACAGAAACTCTTCAATGGAGTAAAAGAACTCAATATTTGATGCATAGATAGAGTGGCAGCATATATACATCTAGTGTCTCAGCGGCTTGATTCAGATCAAGAATACCATCTTCAGCATGTTTGATCAGATTGATGAACTTTTTTGTCAATAGACCTGTATAAAAAAGTCAAGATTCTGTGAAATTCTTTCTCAGGGGGTGTCCTTGGCTCAATTTCAGAAGTATAGTGAAAGAGAATCAATAGCAAAAGTAACCAAGGAGGACTAGAATCAAAGGAGAGAATTCAACTGTAAGCAAAAATAAAATATGGGGAATGAGATTGCCAGGCCATAAGAAAAAAATCAGTTACCAAGGGAGCTATCATAACGACAGGTGCCAATTGGAGTGAGATTGTTGCCCCCAGGTGACCCTGCATACACAAAATAACGTAGTTCATATTTCCTACCCATTTCGCCCCACTCACATTATTAGAATACCTCAAAAAATGTGTTAAGACTGAAATGGACAAATTTCTTAAGTGACAATAAATACTTCCTCGACTACATAAATCTGCCACTGCATTTTATATGGCATAGGATAGCCATTAAGGTCAAGAACCTACAGACTCGAGAGCTAGTAATGCTCACCAATAATTTGTGCAGGAGTTTGAAATCCAGATCTGTTGCCTTTTACAGTCCGTGGTGCTTTTTGAGTTTTTCCTCCTTTTGCTGGCGCAGGTGTTTGCACCAGGGTGACAATATCTTCTGCACATCCAGCAGAGCCAGCTTCAAATTCCGCTGCATCACTCTTCCGCTTGATTTGCTAAAAGCCAGATTTAGTTTCATAGTTCAATGTAAGTAACTACAAATCTTCAAATGCTAGGGAAAAAATATAGAACAAATGCCAACATGATCTAACTGGATAACATGATTGCAGATTCATTCATCGAGTCTCACACTCGTGCTTGGCATGAATTCTTGGTGTGCAAAGTCTCGCTTCTTGACCTCTCATTTGTTCGAGTTTGAGGGGGAGTGTATTTGTTTGTCGCTCAAAAAAAAATATTGACTGCCCGGTGAAAAGAAAGAGGCTAGACTATGAAACTGAAGAACGTGAGGGTGAAGGAAGAATGGATATATCCTTCGTGCATTTTCCCCAACTAAAACTCAATGTAGTAGCTTTCATATTTTTAAAAGTTACATATATTAATGACAATTTAGTTTAGAAAAACCAACAAATTGTATCAACAGAACACCAAGGGACACTTTAGGCCATGATTCTCTTTGTCCATTAAGCTAAAACTATGTTTTCCATTTGTTCTTCTGGAGCCCTATTGAACAAAATGTACCCTAACTCACCACACTAGCCATGTCATAATGGAAAAGCTAAAACTCAAGTTCCTGCACTACCTGCACTGATCTCACCGGAAGTACAAAACTTCTTTCACAAAACCAAGAATAGATAGCATCTGAAGATATTGGCATGTCTTCATTTGGTGCACTAAAATCTAAAGCCATAAGAAATCAAATTGTGTGCATTTGGTTCTATCTCAAAGAAAGTAACGCTGCTATGAAGTGCAGGAATTTCCACACCACAATCTTTCAGTAACCCCCTCATTGTACAGAATGGCAAAATGGAAGCATTACAAACAGCTTCAAAAATTTTTTTACAAAGTTGAACTGGAGATGCCAAGACCCACTTGAACAATGAAGAAACAAGTTCATAGTAATAAATCAAATTATCAGCCAATGTAGCATTTACCACCACATGGAGGTAGGCATATAGGCAAATATGTGAAAGGAAATCGAAAACCACAGTTAGGACTTATACTAAAGTACTAGCTAATGCAAACAAAACTAAAGGAAATCAAATTTTCCCGTTAATATGTTCATTTTAGGTTATATGGAAGTGGAGAGCTGACATAACACTTCCATCATGGTTCAACAGAACAAGGCTACAAATTCATCAAAATAACAAGAGAAATCAATTTACCAATCCTTAGCCGACTTCTCTCTCTTTCATTAACTCGAGCTCAAACCTGCTTTACCCACCACCGAACTCCAAAAAGCATACACATGAAAAGAAGTCCACGAAAAGACTATCCAATGGAGATGGAATTCCACTGGAGTGTGTCAATAACGAAAATTTGTTAAGCAAACATTCATATCTTCCCATTTCCTAAATATGGTCTCAAACGGAACCAACAGTAGAAGCCATCAGCTCAATCCCGTTATATCCCAACCCCGTAACAGAGCGGCCTAGAACACTAGTGTTCTTTCACTATACACATTATTTCATACATGGAGCTGTGGATGAGAGTCATCCCCAAACTCTTGTAGTTCAAGCAAAATTCATTATCTTGTTATCACATTCATGATTCATCCAAACCAACATCCACTAACTTTTAGAACAACCTAAAAGCCGTGCCTAGCAAGCACAGTAGCTATTCAAAGGACCAGGAAAATTCGCTAGTATCTATCTGGATTCCTGATTCTATTCTCCTCTCCAATTTCCAACCATAACTACTTGCTAGAGTCTATATTGTCCTCTCTCCATAATTGAACCGAAGCATGGACCACTTGGACAAGAGAGAGGTAAGGAGGAATTATGTGCATGTACATGCACAAAGTTGCAGTGGAAGGAAGATACAGAGAGAGAAACATCTATGTTGATATTTAAGTAAGCTCCTGATAAGTGCATGACGAGCGAAATCACAATGAACTTAATAAAATACAAATGCCTTAAAAATCTTGACTGCACAGCAATTTCTCCCAAATAATGCAAAAGAAGATCTCTACAGCAAATGTGGCTGGCAAAGACCAAATGCCTGGATCACCACACAAAAAAACAAGAGATATATAGTAAAGAAATCTCTATGCTTTCTCCAAAAGTCAAATGCTCTACTTCTAATAGATGAAAACTACCAGCTAAAGTAAAGAAATGTGAGCCAATACTAGCTAATAGAAGAACATGCGTTATGTAGAAAATGCAACTAGAGTAAACTTACTGCTTGTCTTTTTCGCAACTAAACAAAGATTAAACTTTTACGTATGCTTCTAACTTAGAACCTATATGTTTAACTATCGTGAATCTTTATCCATCGCGGTCAGCGCAGATGAAGTAAAATTAAAGCCTAGGTCCACAAACTAGGAAAAAAAGAAATTAAAACTTGACACATTTATATACTACCATAAAACTGTACTTAACAAATAAAAATCGTCCAAAAGGAATTCATTTTGAGCTACAAAACTTTACACATCTCAAAGCAAATCCCCAGATACATACACCGATGCACAACACATTTACACAAATTATGGAAAAAGAGAGACCTGTCTGGCAGAGGCGCAGGGCAAGCTCTGCACGGCACATCTTGGCCACTCATTTTCAAATCAACTACTGAGATTAAATGTATGGATTACCAAAAAAAACTAAATGAGAAAAATTTGTTTAATCTCAGCTGCTGATTTGAAAATGAGTAGTCAGGATGCGTTGGGCGGAAACTGCCAAGTGCTTCGACCAGGCAAGCCCCCTAGTCCCAAATTATGTATGTAGTTACTGCAACATGGACCACGATAGCTTCCGTTTTGATTTGGAGGGAAACAAAAGGAAGGGAAAATGAACTTTATGATAATCTAATTTTTCCTTCAACCAAATCAAAGCTAAACTTTTAGATGAGCTTATAACCCATGGATTTTTTTATAACAATTAAGAATAAGATATGGTTCTATTAATCTTTTCGACTTTAATTACAAATCCAAATCCCAAAGACAGATGAAGTAAAGCTAAAACCTAGGTCCACTACCTATGACAATTTCGCACAATTAAAACCCTAGCTGGAAAATTTAAGATCAAACAAAAGAAAATGTCTTCAACTACTTGAACAGATCGAAATTGAAGCCCCCAATTGCACAATCCTGCTTTAGAAAAACAAATCTGAAGTACAATACACACATGTATTTATATATATAATTGTGTATGCAATGAGTACTGACCGGAGTTTTGACTATAATAGCCTCGGGTTGGTTCCGGACCATAGCTGAGAATTGGTGGTACTCTCCGAACGGCGGCTTCATCGCCGTGAAGGGCAGTTGACGGCGACTCTGAGACTGTTGCTGATGCATGATCTGCTCCTTTAACAGACGGCAGTGGACTGAAGAAGGTCACAATTTAGAGAGAGCGAGAGAGATCAAACCCTTGAGAGGGGTTTTAGATAGAAGGGAAATTGGAGAGAGAGAGAGAGAGAGAGAGAGATCTGGTTGGCGATGGATATATTTATATGTATGTATATATATGTGTATATGTATAGACACAGAGAGAGAGAGAGAGAGAGAAGGAGTTGATGAAAGCGGGAAGAGAGAGAAAGAGCAGAAAACGAGGGAAGAGACGAAGGGGAGGGAGGAGGGAATTTGGTTCGGATATAGATGTGGAGGGAAGCACTTATATATTAATTTATTATACATATATTTAATTCGTTTAGTTTAATAATGAGATGAAGTCTATTGTTTTATTAGAAACAATTTTCATATAGTAAGTACATCATTCTGATTACTGAGTGACCCCTATTTTTATAATTTTTTGGGTAAATTATACTTTGCCCCCACGAGGTTTCTGAAATTACATTGTACCTCCAGAAAATTTGGTGGCCATTATAGTTTACCCCCAAAGTTTCTTGACGTAAAGTGAAAGTAAAATTATTTATAATAAATAATTCAACTATTTAATAATATACCCTTTAAATAGTATCTTTTATATAATTTTTTGTTATAATTTTTTATAAATTATTGTTTACCAATATAATATATATTTATTAAATATTCTTTTATGTTATATTACCTAATATCAAGTTCTAAATCAGTAAAATTAGAAAATTAAGTGAGGACAATATGGTCTGTATACAACAAAATCTAATTTAGATTATAAGATGGAGCAATGTGTAATTTCCGAAACTTTTAGGGGTAATCTGAAATTATCAAAAATCTCATGGGGCAAAGTGTAATTTATCCCTTTTTTTTTTTTGGTGATTCTTATTTATGTCATGGCCTAACATTTGCAAACGAGTGCACCCGAGTCAAACAAGCCTGAGTTCGTTTATTTGTAGGATGTGTTCAAATTTGGCACATTTATTGAATAAATTTTAATTTTTTATTTAGGTTCGGCTCGTACAAATCCGAGCCTGAGTCTATTTATGTACATTTTAGTTTTTTAAAATCAATGTATATTACTTATTATTTATCAATTGAATAATAAAACAAATATTATTAAATTGATCTTTTATAAAAACGTAAACTAATAAGCACGTAATAACGGATATAACGAATAATTACGATATTTTATAATTTTTTCAATTAAATCTTATAAATATAAATGGATAAAAATATTTAAAAATTGCATCATTTGAGTAATAAGATGAGTGTTTCTTAATTTATTACATTTAATATAAACTATATATGTTTATGTTCATAAACCAACATCTCAAATTTAAAATATATGTATACAAATATATGAATCAAAAGAGTCCGAGCTATTAACAAGCCGAGTCAGAAATGGTTCAAATTCAGCTCGTTTAACTACGAATCTTATTTTGTTGTTCAAATTTGACTTGTTTATCTAACGAATCTTATTTTGTTGTTCAAATTCATCTCATTTAGTAAATGAACGAGCCCGATCCGAATCCTTGACAAGCTCAGCCCAAATTTGTTTATGAATGACTCAAATCATTTGCATCCACAGGTCTATTGATAGGGTTTCTTTTATGAATATATGTTTTATTAAATTTATTAAAGTCATCTAAAAGTTTAGATATGAAAAATTGTCAAATTTTGGAATTGTGTAATTTTAATGTAGTTTTACAAATTACTAAGAACAAAATTTGAAAACATACCCAATCCAACCATCACTCCTCGCAAATTTGACACATCTACCTCTACTATCACAACTGCAACATTTCGTTTTTTTAGAAATAAAAATTATATAAGGGGTTAAAAACCTCTCTATCCCCAAGTAAGAAGTTGGAAGGTTATAGCCTAGCTTTTCTAGCTTCATTTTATATATGCTTATTCTCTTTTAAGGAATGATAAGAATTTTTTTGGATGAGGATTAAAAGTGCAACCACTACTTCATTATCGTCTACAAAAAGAGATACTTTTGAAGTATAAATTATAATTAATAGCTGTTATCTAGCATATAGTTATTGAGTAAATAAATGGTACACACACACATAATAGTGCACAAAAGTAATAGATATGCAATTGTCGGATTTTTTTCACATTTTATAGTTTTGGGATTATTGAAAATTACTAGGGATTCTTGGTAGACTAGTGCCGTCCAATCTTATAAAAGGCAAAAAAACATTAGAATGCCAACCAATATTAACGATATTTTTTTGTGAAATTTATTCCTAAAAAGCAATTTATGTAGTGGACACGCGCGCCCATTTTGCCACTATAGCTTGTCCGTTTTTTCTTTTGGTGCTTCAAAAGTTTAGTTAAAAGGGAAGTAATGCTAGGGCTTATATTAGTGTTTACAAATATACGAAATTCAATACAAGTGAACAATTTGACGGGCATATCTTACTGCTTTATTAAAAATATGATTTCACAAAATATTTTACACACTTTTTTTTTTTTAAATTTGTCATTCATCTTGTTTCTTTGTAATAAAAGTTATCGTACCCAAAATTATAAATTAACTAATTTTAACTTACATATTTTTTTGTTAATAGATAATATTGTATCTTTAAAGAATTAGATTGATAATTATCACAAAAATAAAATTTAAGCAATTTAAAATAAAAATATTAAAATTTAAGGAATTATAATTTACAATTACTTGCAAATCTACCAAACTTTAAATATTATATTAATTCTTAAGAGTACAAATTAGTATCACCAGTTTGCGGAGGTAATTCAAAATTTTTATATAATGCACACTCAAAATTATGATAAATGATAATAACATTTATTTTATTATTTTTTTTGGAAATTGCAAGTATATAGAACTAAAAAAAAATACAAGGATCTTGAAATATTTCAACTAGGACAAACCCCTAAAAGAAACACCTAAGAGAACAAAGAGAAAGAAAGTCCAAAAGGAAGAGGCCAACCATGAGGTTTATAGAACACCTCATGAGATAACATCACCCTTACAACAACCACAACTTGGTAGCCAAAAAATAAGTAATACAAGACACAGTTGGCACAAGCGCCGAAGATCCATAACAAAGCCACTAAATTAACCATTTGGCAATAGAAGAAGAGGCCCAAACACACACCAAATTCCATGGATGTACTCGAAGGTCTTAAACTTGAGAATCAAATTCCTTACAAAGGTTACATCAAAATAACATTGACAAGAAATATGAATAATCTTAGCAACTCTATAGAATTACCACGAACGTGGAAACAATACTCACACTAAATCTAGCATACACTGAACATCGCTATAAAGTTAGTGGCTCGTCTGACTTTTTTCCCCATGGGTTCCCTCATTCCGTTCCTTCTATAAATAGTACATGATGGAGCAAAATAACAACCGACACTTCTTCGCCATATTTCTCTTACCTCTGAAGTGTTTGCTAGCCCACACTACCCAATCTCTCCATCCTCCTTCGTAAGGAAGCCTTTAGAATTCCCTGCCAAATTCCCTCCAAACTGCTTTAGAAAATGTGCAATAAGAAACAATATGCTTAAAGCTCTCCTCCTCCTCCAAACAAATGGCACATCTGTTAGCAAGATTTATCCCTCTTCTTTGTAGCCTATCAAGAGTTATCCATTTACCTCTCAAAGCTAACCAAGTGATAAAACTGCAACGAGGAATAATTGGGTTCTTCCAAACTAGCGGAGCCCAATCTTGAGAAACCCTTCTTTCCCAAATGCATTCCTTAGCCAAACGCACCGAGAACCCTTTTTTCATGAGACATCTAAAGGAGACCATCCAACCCCCCACTGAACCGAGACACTGGCTTGTTTTAAAGATCTAAGAGGCTAATGCAATTCAGAAATGGCCACGCGAAAACCTCCGATGAAGTAAGATCGCCTACCATGAGATTCCTTCCTAACCCCGATTCTAAGATGACCCTCGCATTGATTTCCTTATAAATAGTCCCCTCAATCATCCAAGGATCAAACCAAATGGAAGTATTCTCCCCATTTCCCAACTTTACCCGAATATGGACACTTAGAAAAGGCCTAAGTTGAAGCATCTTCTACCACGTCCATGAACAACTGTGTGGAATTTTCATTTACCAAAAGGTGTGGTTCCGAATCAAGTTGGCCTTCACCCAATCTTTCCAAACCGAAGAATGACCATTGTCGCATAGGTTCCACACCCCTTTAGCCAAGAAAGCACCATTCCATTCCTTGATTTTTTTTTATCCCAATACCCCCTTCTTCCAAAGGAAGGGTAATGTCTTTCCATGCCACTTTTGCATTGTGAGCCGTCAAATCCACCCCGGACCCTAGGAACTTCCTAAGCAAAGCCTCCAACTCAATAGTAACCAAAGTAGGGATGTTAAAATGGGCACTCCAAAAAGATTGGATGCTAAACAATACTAATTTAATAAGTTGTAGCCGGCCGGCAAAGGAAAGAAACCTAATAGTCCAATAAGCAATTTTCTTTGCTATTCTCTCCATAAGAGGCAGACAATTTGATTTTCTCAACTTTGAAGTGATAAGGGGAATTCTTAAATATCTAATTGGAAGATTGCCAATAGGAAACCCGAAAATCCCTTGAATCCGATCCCTAAGCCCATGGTCTAGGCCTGCTACAAAAAGATTACTCTTGTCCGGATTAGCCACCAAACCCGAGACCGAGGAGAAATATTCTAGAGTATTATTCACCATTTTGGCCAACCCCACATCCCCTTTGCCGAAGATTTAAAGATCATCTGCAAAACAAAGGTGAGTAAGCTTAGTTTTAGAAGTTCTCCAATGAAATTTAAAATTTTGACTCGTGTTCACTTTGAGCACTTTGGAGAGGACATTCATGCACAAGACGAAAAGGTATGGCGAAAGCGGGTCATCTTGACGTAAACCCCTACCACTAGTGAAAAAACCGTGAAGGGATCCATTCAAAACAATGGAGAAAGAGGCCGTGGTGACACATTCCCGGACCCAATCAATGTTCAAACTGGGGAAACCCCTCAATGTCATCACTTCCTACAAAAACTCCCAACTAACCGAATCGTAAGTTTTCATGAGATCCACTTTGACGGCAAATCTCAGGGGACCTTTATTGAATGATACTTATGCATTAGTCCTTGAGCCAAGAAAATGTTATCACTAAACTTCCTCCATTGAACAAAAGCGGATTGGCTAGTATCAATCAAATCCGGAAGGAACGCTTTCAACCGATTCGCCAAGATTTTAGAAATGGTCTTGTAGAAGATATTACAACACAAGATTGGCCGCAATCGTTCAAGCGGCTTGGGTTTGGGACCTTAGGGATAAGGGTCAAAAAAGGCGTATTCAAGCACTTTAGAAGCTTCTTCTTCTCAAAGAATTCGCTAATTGCCTCGGTGAAAGTGTTTCCAACAATGTCCCAAATGCTTTGAAAAAATTGCCTATTGAATTCATCCGGGCCGGGAGCCTTGTCTTTGTCAATGCTAAATAAAGCTGCTTTAATCTCATCCGGACCCACAATCCTAACAAGCCCTTTGAAATTAGAATCTGAATGGCCCACGAAATCAGCAAGCCCGAAGTCCCTACTGTCCACTCTCCTTGACCTAAAGAGATCTGTATAGTACCGGATTATCTCCTCTTTAATAAGCTTAGGATCCGATATTTCTTCCCCTCGATCATTAGTAAGGGTCCTCATACGATTTAGATTCTATCGTTGCCTCATTGAAAGAACAATGTGTTTTGGTTATCTTCTTCTAACCGACGAACCCTACTCTTTTGTCTAGCATAACTCTCCGCTTGCAAAGCTAAGATATTGGCTTTTTTTTTTTAGTTCCCTGAGGGAAAGAAGATCCACCGAAAAATGCCTTAGCGAGTCAAGATTTTTTTACAAGCAATCCACCTTGTCCCTAATCTCCTTAAAATCCGAGCTTAACTCTTTTTATTTCCTACGGGAGAGGGCCTTGAGCATGCATTTAACTGCTTTAAGTTTTTTACTGAGCACATACATCTTATACCCCCCAATAGGCTTATTCTAAGCTTCTGCCACCATACTTTTAAATTCGGGAAAATCTTTCTAAAAGTTGAAGAACTTAAAAGGCTTATGTCCCCCTTCAAAATGGATACCCAAAGAAATGAGCATAGGAGTGTGGTCTGACACGCAATGAGTGAGAAAATTAGCCTCCGAATTAGGAAGAGCTTGGAGCCAAGTATCATTCACAAGGGCACGATCAAATTTCCTCCGGATAAGGAAATCCCCATTGTTATTATTCCAAGTGAAGAAAATACCCTTGTATTTTAAATCCTCCAATATGGATCCATTAATGCAATCATTCAAATTATTAATGTAAGTAGGCCATTTCCTAGTACTGCCATCCTTCTTATATGAGAATCTAATCGCATTGAAATCACCTAAAACTACCCAAACATCATTATGAACCTGAAAAGATATATAACATATCGGCCCAAAGCTTCCATCTTTCAAGAACATAATTTGAACCATAGACAAAGGTAACAAAGCATTTAACATCGTTTGCAAGCGATACAAGGTTAATGTGCATAAATTGATAAGAGCTAGCAACCACACTTAGAGACCAAACGTTCCAATCCCAACCAAGCAAGATACGACACCTAGATGTGCTAGAACCGTTGTGAGCAAACTTCCACTTAGGCCAAACAAAGTTGCAAATATTATCAATATAATCAAGATTAAGTTTAGTTTCAATTAAAGCTAAACAAGAAAGTTTGTTTTCAAAGATGAGTTTTCGTACCTCTACGTGCTTCGAGGGATCATTTAAGCCCCTCAGGTTCAAACAAGTAAGCTGATACATCAAGATACAGTTTGAGGGGCATCGCCCCTATGCTTCCCTTGGCTTCAATCTTCCCAGCTAGGATGCTTTTCCTCTTCTTCTTCCGAGTCATACTCTTCTTTGTGTTCACTTTGTGCCCCCAAAGGACGGAGGAGCAAGAACCCTTGTCTTGCCCCGAAGAATCCCTCACTTCAAGATCAATACCCAAAGGCAAAGGAGCTTCTACCATTTTCAACTCATCCTTGGCTAGATAGTATGTATCAATCCCTTCAATTTCTTGAGCCAACTTCATGTTTTCCGGAAGATCCACTCCAAAGTTAACTTCCAAGTTTAACCCATTAGAAGTATCACTAGCGATGCGCGTTCCATCACTACAAGAATTAGCATAATTGGGCTGCTCTTCAGCCATTTTTTTAATCATTCAGAAAACACATAGAAAACACTTGCACACAGTCATATAGAGAGTCAGAAAGGGTACCGCACCACGAAAGAGTGACCAAGCGCTCGGATTGCAGCTTCTATTAGGATGTAGTACAGACACTATACATTGGTAACTCATTGCCGGTGCAGGCTAAAAGTAAGTTGGTGGCAGACAAACTAAGTTTAAAGGGACACGGTTATACTATGGATTCGTCTTGAATTTATTCAATTTCTTTTTTATAGTCGGTAATTTTATTTAATACGGTTGTAATTTTCTTGCTGTAATTTTTAATTTATGTTAATTTAAATAAATTTCTTTTATTCCAATGATTATTTATTTATTTCCTGTTGATTATTATTATTCAAAATTATTATTTACAAACAACAGTTGCAACAAATTTCTACAACACTAAGCGTATCATTTTCTTTCAAAATACTAACATGCTTCTTACATAATTTACATGTAGTTATAACTCAGTACATATTTGGTGACAAGGGTTTAGAAACATTGAGATTTTACAAAGATTGAGACTTAGGAAATTTACGAAATGTCACCCACAGTTTGAATAAAAATAAGTATAAGTTATTAATAATATATTCTATGTAGCCGCTCAATACAAGAAAATTGCAGTTTAACGATGGAAATCAACAATGGAAATTAAGTTTTTATATAACGACGGATTTAACGACGAATTTGAATAATACATAAATATCTATAGAATAACGATAGAATAGCGACAGACATAATAACAACGGATAAATTCATCGTAACATAAATGGCGGGAAAAATTCCGCCATATTAACGACGGATTAACTACGAATTTTAGCAACGAAAAATTTTTCGTAGGCAAAATTAATATTTTTTTATTTACCGACGGATTAACAAAAGATAATTAACAATAGATATATTCAGTCATTATTCTGTCACTAAAAAAACCTGAAATTTAGCTCCCGTTTTTAAGATTTTTTAATTAATAATTTTTTATTTACCGACGGATTAATGATGGAAATTTAACGAAGGATATATTTTGTCATTATTCCATTGCTAAAAAAAAGGACTGAAATTTAGTTCCCGATTTTTTGAACAGTTTTAATTAATTAAAAACGGAATTTACAAATCAGTAGTTAAATAACGAAGGAATTAACAATTCCGTAGTTAAATAACGACATAAGTTAATCCATCTTAAATTTATAGTATATATACTCAGAGTTAATAACAAAACTGATAACATATATACTTATTCCGGTGTCGCTCCCTCTAGCCCCCAGCATCTATCCCCTAGCCCTAGACCTAGCCCAACACCAATCCGTTGCTGCCCCCTCCGACCACGCCACCGCCCCCTCCGACCAACCTTAGCATCGCCCATCCAAGTTACACACACACACATACATAAACACACATATAAATATACATATAATTACATCAAATTAGATGTATATACATCTAATTACATGAGCATGGGTTAAATTTGCTTTTATATTCTGTTGTTAATTTTAGGAATTAAATGTGTCCTTGTACTATTGTTCATTTATTTTGAAGTTAAATGTATCATTGTATTAATTCTCATAAATTATGGGTAAAATGTGCCCTTATATTAATATTGTTTATTTTAGGAGTTAAATGCACCCTTGTATTATTTTAGGGGTTAAATGTATATTTGTATTATTTCTCATACATTATGGGTTAAATAAGCCCTTAATTGTTTTAGAGATTGGATAGTATTAGATATATAGGTAGGAAATTTCTTAAAGTTTAATCTCTAAAATTTAAGATAGTGGCGCTTTTATGAGAATGGACTTGAATGACGAAATTGAGTTCAAACTTTAGAAAAGATTTTCCACCTTGGAAATATGACTAATTATCGATGGTGTCAATTATTAGACTAAATTGA
The DNA here is from genome assembly GCA_001753735.1 of Embelia ribes. Taxonomy (NCBI): domain Eukaryota; kingdom Viridiplantae; phylum Streptophyta; class Magnoliopsida; order Ericales; family Primulaceae; genus Embelia; species Embelia ribes. Next base: position 158 of record MKEJ01101515.1, on the reverse strand, counting down.
TAAACTAAATAAAAGAATAGGAACAACGTAGAAACAAGTTATAAATTAAAATGATAATAAGATGATAGGGTGTATATCGGTAAATTGGAATTTTTATAGGGTATAAATTATATGAGACTTAGACTTGTTTCTTTTAGCCAACTAGATAAAAAAAAAAA
>MKEJ01101513.1:0-24324 GCA_001753735.1 Embelia ribes | reverse complement strand
GATATTGTATCGTTGATTGTGAGGCATGCGATAGCAGTTTAAATGTTTATTTAAATGTCGTTAGTTCTTTTATTCATTCTCCTTGAAGTAACTCACGTCCCCGGGTTTATGGGAATTCGAAGCGTGGCAGTCGGTGTCGATTTAAGGGCAATGATGTAATTGTCAAAAAGTCTCACTCTTAGTGGGGAGATCCACCAGGAGGATTGGCCAGCATGGTGAGCAGCACGTTATTTTACCTAGAGGGACATTGTCAATGGAGGCAACCTACCGTCGTGACAGCAAGCGCGTTCTGAGAGTCGGTGTCAATACATATCCTGCCAATAGGCTACCTTCTCGCTTAGTACTTTTGTGTTTGTCACTTCGGAATGGGCAATCGATGCATTGCGCCATGTGTCGTAAGTTCAAAGGCAATGTCAAATTCCTATCGTCTTACAAGAGATGCATTATTGCTAGGTGGGCATCTTTACTGGTTGACTTGATGTCCCAGAGCATCCATGGAATAGGCATTACTCAGTTAAAATTCGTGTCAACAGTCATAATATCTCTCGGCACATGTGGACACTACTTCATTGGCTATCATGTTGGGCTAACATGACATTTTGGGACATTCAATGTCATGGGTTACATGAATGGTACGTTCTTTGATATCATTGGTAACAAGCTTTAAATATTCTTGGGAAGCCCCCTTGTTCCAATTAGTCTCGTAGCTTATATGCAAGAGCATGCACATATCAAGATAGATCGCTAACAAATGATGTCAGCATGCACCCTTGGGTGATGTATAGGTATCTGCTTGGTGGCATTCAAGATGCGTTACGGTTTGGATTTGAAAAATAGAGGGACAAAAGGGTGCTTTTTTGCCTCACGAGTATTCCGCTGCATTTTGAGGGCCAATCATGATATTGTTTGCGAAATCATTGGCCCATTACACCATGCCACCCTTTCCCTATCGTTAACGCATATAAAATGAGCCCTAACTACCACATCAATTTAACTAATCATGTTTTTTGTTTTACTTTTTCATATTATACTTTCGTTACACCATTTAACGTATGCAGAGAAAGAATCACACAATCAACATGATAAGCCTAAAATAGCGACCAACAGAAATGCAACTACAACAAAACCAAACTCTACAGCCCCACGCACTAAGATTCTTTTTAATAACCATCCATAATAAACAATGATATATGCTTAGAATACTTCTCTAAGCAAGTTTATGAAAATATTTCGCTGTTATAATACATCAGAAATGACTACAAAGAAAATCATTATAATATTGTCATGTTTAATGGAAAACATTTAGGAATATGAAGATTGTGTCCGTCATTAAGGCCTGGTGAGACTTGTGATCCCTGCCCTTGAAGCTACATTTTTATTCAGGATTGCTTTTGTGATGGTCGACGGATTCCAGGAATCTGCAGTGCAATCCATTGAATGTTATGTTTGGATCAAGATGAAAAACATTTCATATGTATCGAACTAGATAGACCCTGTTCAACATATGATATCAAGAGTTTCACAGCTGGTGTAAATTCTTTTTATACCAGCAGGTTCAGCAGAATGACATATCTTCTTGTACTCAAATGTGAATAGAAATGTGTCATGCTAGCCAGCTGGCGTTAAAAAATGGTTATACCAACAGTGGACAGAAAATATGATGTAAAATAAATATTCCCCTTTTGGAAAAGCTCGAGGTTTTAGATAAGATGTTCTACAATTTAACATTATATGATAGTCCAAATTCTTAAGTTCAACAGGAGCTGCCACCCAAATTTAGTTGCAAATGTCGAGCTCAGCATTAAAGTTAAGTGAGCCAGATGTCATGTGGCGTGTTAGAGATACAACATACGAAATCTACCCTGTAAAAAGTGCTTTAGATGAGAGAAGACATGCTCTAAAAGACCCCTACAATTAGAGAAACTTCTCATGTTGGGGTATCACTAAAAGCAGGAGTCTCCAAACATTAAATTTTCTACAAGTTAGGTAGCAGGATATTAACCTAAGTCAAAGCTTTCCACACATGATAACTGCATCTTCAACACACACCATACTATCATGGAAGTTCTTTTGAAGAGCATAGAACTTTTCTAAGTGATGTTGTGCTGTTAAAATTAAGGTGATGATATTAGTAGAATCTGAACCACCAAATACCTTCTAAATTTTTTGTACCCTACTACTCTTCCAGATAACAAAATCAAGCTATACACACTAACCTCGACACCGTGGGGCCCTATTCGATTGTGAGCCACAAAATTGAGAATCAAACTAGCGAATTCATCAGGGACGTCCTCCTGCATCGAAGAAGGATACGAAATGAGCAAAAGAAATAGAAAGGAAGCAGGACATAAACAAGAAATAAAACAAGAAAATATATCAGAAGAGACAATAGAGTTAGACCTGTATAGCATGTCCAGTGTGTCTAACAACCACCAATTGAAACTTTCCTTGCATTTGACCAATTGTCAGAGTTCTGTAACAATAGACAAATACTTTAGTCAGCAAACTTGTGCTCACAAATCACATCCACCAGAACAGATGCGTCTTGCTTAGAAACAACATCAACTTTCAAGATCCATTTGCGCAGCTTCAAGCAGAAATAGGCTTAAAAGCAAGCTTTCGAAAGGATGTTCAATGCATAGCAAAACAATGTGGATTTTTACGGTTTTCCTAACATGATCACCATTCCAAGGCTATCCAGTCTATAATGTTCACAATTCTACCAGACAAAGGGCCATGTTTCACCAGAAACCTCTCAAATTGACAACACTAATTTATGATGAAAGATGATAACTACAGTAGTAGTGACATCCAAGTCATAGAGAAAACCAGAAGAATTATGTGTTTGATTCCTTTTGTTAATCTTTGGGAAAATGTTTATTCATTTATTTATGAATTGTTTGCATATCCTCGACAACATTTTATTGATGGTTTGGAAATTGTAGGTTCCTCTTCCTGTGAAATGTTCTGTCATTGTTCACAATCTCTGACCTAAATCATGCTCTTAATTCTAATCTAAATTTCCAAAATAATAGCCAATCAAACTCAGGTTCACTAGACAAGGAAAATCACAATTTCAAATTAAGTCACTTCATGGATATTTAATCCTCACATTGATTCGCATCGACCTCAACAGATTTACACTGTTTTATTGAACTTAAAAAGATCTTGCCGAGGTATGCAATTGTAACTTCGAATTCTGTATTAATAGCATGATAAGAGTAACACATATAATGCAATGCAGAAGAGTGGGATTGGCTTGATTGGGCTGCTAATCGAGATTCAGTTGCTTAATTAAAGATTTTGTTATAATTTATAACACAGTTCTATGAGGAAAACAGTGCTTGTAAATGTTAAGTCTCTGGTATAAATTTATATTTAGGTCACATAGTAGAAAAAAACCTGTCCAATCTGTCTGTCCCAGCTAGCAGCAAGAGCTTTGGAGCAGGACATGACAGAAACTTTTCTGAAAGGCCTTCGTACCTGAAATACAAGGGACTATGGAAATTACGAAAATTACGAGTCTAGAAAAAGTTGTCTACTTTTGGCAGATGCATAATGAAACCAACAAACATTCATGAACTAAAAGCCAATGATTCATCTAAAACTTTTTCTCCGTAACACAAATTTACAGCACATGTTTGAAGTGTACTATAAGTAAAATAAACATCCAATAATTGAAGGCACGCACAAGGAGGACCCTAAGGGACACAATTGTGTTAATCCAAAAGAAAATGGGCAGCTTGCTAATTTCTCACCCTGTATCGACCAACTGGCAACAAACAAAATGCATGGGTACTTTTAATGAAATTTAAAATATGAATCAGAAAGCATTAGATGCAATTAGTACCTGGAACCTAGCCTTTTGTTGTACATTCATTTGAAAATAACACTCTTACTAACTACAAGACAGAACAAAAAGAAGAAAGAAAACCAATGAAGCTTTAGTGCCTTGTGCAATTAATGCATATGTAAAAGTAGTGTTACTTGAATACAGGTAAGGCCTTTTAATCTACCAGAAGTATAATGTAAATCATACTCATGAGGGGGTTTAAGTGATTCAATCCAGAATGTTGTACCAGTGAAAAGGTACAACATTTAGGGTAAGAATAAGAACAAGTTCATTCATAGATCTTTATCAGATGAACCAAGATAGGTCCACCAATTGCCTAAAATTTACAACTTTAAAAGTGAAGTCAACAATAAGTTAACATGGTGTCATACATAGTGGGATGTTGTAGTTCTAACATTGTCACCAGAACACCAGAGAACAATGTACAACAAAGGGAGTGATAAAATGAAGAGGATCTATTGAGCCTAAAAAGAATGATGACATAGAAGTATCACGTCCAAAGACCTTGAATTTCACTTGGATGATGTAAAATAAAACCTACGTCACATGAATAAATGGGGAGATCGGATATAGTGACCGAAAATAGACCTACAGTGATTCCTAATCCAAAGGCATTCCCCCAACATGATAGAAAGAGGCCATTTAACTGTTCAAGCTAGTTTTGATTAGCAATCACTGGAATCAGCTAGTTTACTTCAATATTGCATAAACCTGCTACTTGTCAAAGTCGTTACGTTTTCTAACAACTTAGAAAAACCATTATTAAAAATGGCAAGCTATCAATTGTCAAACTTTACAGCCAAAGGAAAGATAAAAAGAAATCACACAATCAAAATATGCCTTCAATTCTTCATCTAAAGAAACAACTTCAATAATGACATCAAGTTATGATTCTATTTTTTTTTTCTTATTATTTTTTTTTACTTCTTTCAAACAGCCTACCCAACTAAACTCTTCGGACCCAAAATTCATTATCCGGCTTTCCCTTCAACTATTCATTGATTTTGTGATCTTCTCACCAAACCCCTGGACTGATCCTCTTCAGACCTGAACTTCAACCCTCAATGTCTAACTCCGTCGTAAAAGCCCCTTCTCCAAGGAGATGGGGTGTGTAAATCCAATCCTCAGGGATCATTCTGCTATAGAACTGCACTTATGCTGTCACGTATCATCTTCAAATTGCTTTCATTCAAGTCTCTTTACAATTTTCCTTTTGGCCAATTACTCGATATATTTTTCTAAAGAGGAAGCACAACAATGGCTCTCCTTGCTTAAGCCCTCTTGAACTCTCAACAAAACCTATTGCAACAGTGAACTGAGAGTGAATATCTAACAAAAGAGAGACATGCAAGGATCTAAATGTTGGGGTTATACTAAAAGCCATGCTAATAATGGATTTAGTATTTTATTAATAATTAAAGTTATTTCATTTTAATGAGAATCTTAGGAGCAATGTTTACTCAGCATGACTTATTAATTAACATGTCTCATACTCCCTTCGTCCCATTAATATAGACCTACTTTTTTTTTCACTTGATTAAGAAGTTACATTTAACGAAGATAGAAAATTTAATTTTATCACTACTATTCCAAAAATATCTTTCATTGCACCCTATTAATATTTCTTTATATTGTAAAAAGTTGTTGATGTTAATAAAAGTTACCATATTAAATAGGAGCATAACAGGAAAGATTTCTCTACACCCTTTTCTTAAAAAAGAAATACATTTATATATGGAGACGTACGAAAAAGTAAAACGAGCATATGTCTATGGGACAGAGGGAGTATTTTGTACAGTAGATGATTTAGTATGTAGAGTACGGTTAACACAAAAAATTATGTTTATCGGTTCTTATGGAATATAAGTTTTATGTTTACAATTTCAAATAAAAATGGATATACCATCAGTAGAATTGTAGTACATGATTTTAATAGGTATGCCTTGACTACAGGGAACGGTATAATTCTAACTCCTTGTACCAGTACACTTTTATGTGTATTAAACATGATTGTGTGGAGATTATTGTTTTTGTACTGACTAGATAAACCAATTAGTACCTCATGGTTATAAATATATTTATAATCTTACACCTGATACGTATGAATAATGTTTGTCATTTCGATTCATAAAAGAGAGATTTTTTGTAAGTCAATAAACTCAGTTGGTTGGATGATTACATAATTATTTATATAGTGTTCATTCCACATAAGGATTGATGCTACCTTCTTAAGGAAACTTTTAAGTTTTGAATGTATCAAACCCTGCATGTGGAATTTTGTAATTCAATACATCAAATAAGTTAAGCGGAAAGTCTTAAGAAATTTAATATGCTTATAAAACAAATTGTCAGTAATTTAATTTTATAAATAGGTATTTATAATCTTAACGTGGGGAGATTAATAAATATAAATAACATGAAACTCCATATAATATATTGATATACAGAAAGAGAGTTCAGTACAAGACAAGTCAAAATCATGTAGTGGTATTTATTATGATTTACATAGTTAAGGTTTATCTTGGTTGAAAAAAGTACTCCTTGTGTATATGATAACTTTTCCTATATTTTGCTATCAGGTCCCTGTTAGCCTATATAAACATGTTCCATTAATCAAATAAATGTTGAAATTTTCTCTATACTCGGTGAAATGAGAGTGAAACCCATAAGTAATTGATGTAGAGAGCCCAGCCTCTCTTGGAGCAAGATGTTTTAATAGGAAACCAACAAAAGATCTAAGGCTGGAAAAGCAATTTTTTTTTCTACAGACTGTTCTTGCTTGGGAAAAAGGTAATTTGAGATTTATATACTCAAAGGTAAGTTTTACTTATTAGGGTAGAACATGATCAATTTTTTATCGCATACGTACACTCTATTAACATATCTGTACATAATTATTGGCTATTTTTCCACTGCATATCCTTCACTAACTTCTCCATATCCTACCAAATCTCAGTCATACTAGCAGAAGCAACTTTAAAGTAACCTTTTTTGGTTGATTTCTCCATTGTTGAAATATTATCCCACAACATGAATTTATTGAATTAAATTGTGATATGTAATGGCCTCTTTCCTCCCTAAGAAAAGGCCTATTAGTGGGGAGGAAAGGGCCCATTATATATCAAAATTTAATTCAATCAATTCCTGATGTGCGATAATATTTTAACATCCATATTATTTCTCGAAGGAGTAAAGCCAACCAATGCTCTACTTGTTTAAGGCCTCTCGAGCTCTTAACAAATCCATAAGTAAATAGCAACAAAGTGAACAGACATAATATCTTACAACGAGGATACATTGTAACGTCCCGGAAATTCAAATGATTTTTTTTATTTTTTAATAATAATATTGTTGTTTTATAGTATTATTATTGCGTTGCATGTACGGTAGTTTAGTGTTGTAGCGTGGACGTAGTTGTGCGGAGTTGCATTGTGGAGGCGTGGTGCATTTTATGCATTTTTATACACAAAAAGATGAGCATGACACTTAGTCAAACTTTGAACTTTTTGGGGCGTCCGGATAAGATAAGCATGATACTTAGTCAAACTTTGAACTTTCTGTCACGTCCGAAGGGTATCCGGTGGGTTTAGCCATCGAACAGGTTGTTGGACAACCCATTCCAGGGTTCCCTCTTTGAGCCAAAAGTAGGAAATTTTTCTAAGTATTTCCCCTCTGTCCGGAGGGTGTCCGACGGGTGGTCCGTCGCCAAACAGCCGTAATGTGTCATCGGACACCTCAGCATGGAAAAAGTGTTTTTGGACTAAATGTCACTTCTTGGTTGTCTCTTTTCATTTCCCTTTTTGCACGTTCTAGAGTGAGAGGATGTGGTGGAGCTTCATTAACTTCAATCTTCTTCCTCTTTGTTCTTCTGGCTCAGGAGATTTTCCGTGAATAAAAAGTTGATATTCAAACTCTCCATTGCGTAGGCTTTGATTTGGTGTAAGTTTTTCTATCTCGTTCATTTCTCGCTCCTTAGTTTCTGTCTTTTTCGTACCTCAAAACAAAGTTGATTTTCTTCCTCCTCGTGATGGGTAGATCATTTTCTTCTATAGATGCGTCGTGATCCGAGTTCGTTTGTTAGGTCAAATTGTGGGGTCAAGTGGTCTCGAGAGTTCATTCTAGCACGGTTGAGGTACGGTAGACTATGAACTCTAATATAAACTTGAGATTTCGACCGTATGTTGACGTGTTTGATACATCTTGTATGCTTAGTTGATTGGCATGGTTGTATGGCGTAGTTAGAAGTTGATAAATTGATTTCATTATCATGCTTGGCGTAATCATATCATGTTTAGTGCATAGTATATAATTTTCATGTGTAGCATATCATTCTCATGTGTTGGCTTATATTGTTTTCAATTAAAAATTTTGGTTTTAAAGACGTTGAAAAGCGTAGGTGTGGTTTTATTTACGAAGAACTCTCTTTTACCATTTAAAGCATGTGTTGTAGACTTTGAGTCTTTTTCCTTTCTTTGCGGGACAATATATCGACCTTTATTAAATGCATGGAAGCAATGAGACCTAAAGTCTTACCATAAAAATCGGGAAACCTGCGGAAGGGATAATCCATTGATCGCGTCACAATGCGAGTAGCGGGTCAATGAAAGCTTTGATCGCGTCACAATGCGAGTAGCGGATCGTAGCGGGTATACAAATAGCCCACTTTTATAAAATGCGTAGAGATACTAATCAAACTTTATAGTTTGCATAGGCATTGTGCGTTGGTGCAATGCGTTGACGAAGTTTCCATAGCATGTGTCATACTGGCAGTGTGTGTTGCATTTATAACTCATTATAGCATTCATGATCATGATATATTTTCTATATACGTTGTAGCATGTTTATTCATGTCACAAATATAGCGTACTCATTTTTATCGTGGAGCTGATCATCTAACTGTATACTTTCCACATATTTCTTCTTGAATCTGTTTTGTAGGTGCAGAGGCAAAAATTGAGCATCAATTTTTGTTGTAGCAAGCATTGGCGAAAGTCAAGCATTGAAGTTATATGTTGTTGTTGTAGTTGGCATTGTATTTTGTAATTGGTGAAGTACAATGTATAACTTCTTTCTCATTTATTTGTCAACCACCTAGCTTGAACCGTTGTAGTAAACACGGTTGTATACATTGATATTGTAGTTGATTATGTTTTCTTTTTATCGTTGGTCTTGGTGTTTCAGTTTAGTTGTTTATATATAGATATAATCCGCAGGCAGGCTATATGTATATTTATTATATTTTATTGTAGGCAGGCTATATATATATATTGATGTTGTGAATACTGTAATTATATTGGTATCGCTCTACAAAAGCGATTATATTTGTATTGACGAGAATGGCGTAATCGCATTGTTTTATCCTTTCTTTTCCTTCTTTTATTTTCCCTTTTTTTTCTTTTTACTCACGTCCCCAGTCCCTCGGAATTCGAAGCATGACATACATGTAGGAAACCAACTCTTCCACATCCTCCCAAAATCCATGCACTAAATTGTAAGCCAAGACTTCGAATTAACATGTTCATAACCCTTATCCCTATCCATCTTAGAAATAACACTGGAAATCTCATTCTGAAAATCTGAATTGATGCCAAATACACGATATTCACAATTTGGATGATGGGAATTTTGTCAATGACACATCCCACTAAACTCATAAAACTAGAATTCACAATGTAATCGCTTCTCCCTTAAGGCAAAAAACTAGGCACACACTACAAACAATAGTTTCATGCTGAAAACTCCTCCAGCAATAGCAAAATACCGTCACTAGTAATCTCAGCTCAATGAAATGCCAAACCAAAACCGTCTTATCACTCGGGAGTTATCTCTAAGAACTCAAAGATGGTCCCTTAATCTACTCCTATTCTAAAGACCACTCAAACGAATTTGAGAGCTCAACAAAACACTATGAAAAAGTGAGGATGTGCAACCATCTCACCCAAAAGCTTAAGCTGTTAGGAAGAGGTGCATTATATCATTTATTACTACTTCAACACACCCCCTTGTAGCGTACATTGGAGCCAACAACGGCAATCAATATTAATTGGGTTAAGATGAGACTTGAACCCAGGACATCTACCTACCCCGATACCATATTAATTGATATGCAACCATCTGACTTAAAAACTTAAGCTTTTAGGTGCGATTGTAGTACATAGCCAAACAAAAGGAAATCATACATCCTGCGTTTTAATCACACAAAAACTTGGAGAGCAGCCAACAACATATCCCTCTCACCAAATATTAATTATTTCCAGAAAGAACCTTTATAAGGATGAACCTCCTACCTACCCTTTCAGAGTATGTTGTAACTGGTTGTAACTGGCAAGTCTTCCAGAAGACACTTTATTATTAGGGAGGGTATGATGTATTCAATATATATAATTATATATAATTAATAAGCTGGTTGTCAGCTCTACCAAAACTAGTCCTAAGGGCAAATGTTGTCCTAATAAAAAAAAAACCAGTAAAATGAATAGCCATGACAATGGAATACGAAATCCAACCTCACCATCATATGCAAGAATGAAATATAAGAAAAGTAACTCATACCAGCCTCTCCAATATTGCTCAGTTTTTTCCAACTGTGCACGGTGAATGTAACTACAAAATAAAGATAGAATCTTAGAAATCTGGGTATCAACTATGAACATGAAAGTTTTACTCATTATTGCAGTTGCAACAATCTAATTTGTAAAGTGGAAAATATAGACATAATATCAACCAAAAGTAGAAGAAATTAGTAACAACAAATTACTTACCACTTCTTCGAATCATCATACTTCAATGTGCTAGGGATTGATACGCAAGCAGATTCAATGTTTCTCAAGGATCCACCTTTGACACTCCATTCAATCTACTAAGAGATAACAATACAACTCATTATACCCATCAATTTCAACATTCATTATAAATGGACAAAGAGAATAAACAAAATGTCGCACAAAACACAACAGGAGGAATATGCGACCATCACAAGAAGATATTTTAACTTATAGGTCAGTTAGTAGAATCTAGCTCCTAAATCCAATCAAACTCTAAGAGATTACCTCCAATTTACAAAAAATATTCTAGCAACTTTTGGCTGTAGTTTAGCTGTTTTGCTTTTCCTCCGTGACCACTTGTCTGTGGTGCCATCTGAAATGTTTTTATGATAACCAAACAATTTTTTGCTTTTCTATGAAGAAATTTACAGAGATAACACAGAAATTGCTTGGTTGGTTTTGTTTTAAATTTTTGTCAATGATTTCTTAGAGGAAAATTTTTATATTGTATACCATGATTGAACTTTAGGAGATAGCATCTTGTTTCCATGAAATCTAATTATCACAGATGCTCCATATTCAGCCTCTCCCTTAAATTGATATTTGTAGTGTCTAAAGCCCTAACTAAAGTTTCAATAAATTAGGACCATGTATATCTCAATTGCGACTCGTGAGTCACGGATTCGTTCTCTTGGAAACAGCTTCACTGGAAACAGGAATAAGGCTGCATATATCAGACCCTCTCAGACCCCGGGGTGTGCACTGCCTATCCATTTATAACAATACCATGATTGAACTATCGAACCCCGTTATCATATCTTTGACTAGTCTCGACCAAGGACGTTATGATTTTATACATGTGGCCAGCAATTCAAACACCGCCTAATTCTAAGGTATTGAAAGATACAACTATAAAATTCCAAGACCCCACCACGATGATAACTTATTAACATCTTGGCTTTCTAGTAGTTCAAATACGAGAACTATATTTTATTGTAAGCTTTTACATGTCTAAGGATATAAAATCATGTTTCCCATATATATTCAAGCAGTTGTTATTTGTAGCTAAACCTAGCTCAAGGGGACCAGCCCATCAACGATACATCATTCCAGATATATCACTACTTGCACGAAGCCATGTACTTCTTAAGAGTATTTAGAAGACACTCATCTAGTGAAATAGGAGAGTACCAAATAGCTCTAATATCAAAACCATTTGTCTTACTATACACTTACAGTCAGATGCATATGATTTGGTGCGCAAATATAGAACTTTGAGTCAGTCTAAATTAATTGCAAAGCTTAGAGAACATATAAAGTTTATGGTACATGGTACGTGTATCCAGAACACCAATTGAGCTTGAGTGTTTAATTTAGTCATGTCATATCTTAAAACCCTATTTAGCATGTACTTTGTAACATCCCTGACTGTTTGTCAATTGAAGGATGGAGACATAAAATCATTGTTTCCTTTCCAACCAATCTAGTTATCTTCACTATTTCATAAACAGTTTTACTTTCATTAATAGACAGAAAGAAGTGCCACCAGGCTAATAAAACCTTTAAATAGATACATCAGTAAGCTACCACAATTGTCAAAAGAAAGAAGTGGACAAAAGTGAATAGCCCCAATAATATTGATAGACATTCCAAGTTACGAAGGTGAAAAACAATTAGATTAGAGACAGGTAAGATAGTTTAGGACCACAAGCAGTGCCACGTGAAAAATTAAAAGAGAGAAAATCCAGAGCAAGGTTTTATAGCCTCAATCAGAAGTACCATTTACCGCTTTCTCAATGGTTGCAAAGTACTGCATTCTGTTTGAAAGAATTTTTTGCATATGCATCAATGACGCCATGGCTGTTCCCTGAAATTATTTAGGTAACAAGACCAAAGCTTCAATTTCAATTTACAATATAGAAAATACAAGCAATGATGTGTTAGAAACTTAGAATCCAAACCTCAACAATATCGACAACCACCAGGCCACACAAGCTAGATAGGACCTTCTTTGCAGCGACATGAACAGCTACTGAACCTCCCATGCTGCATCACAGTTTGAACAATTTGAAGAAAAAAAAAATGATAGTTGTTAAGATTGAAAACTAAGCATCTCTAGGAGTTCTATTACTATAACAAGTCATTATTGCTCATATGAGCCTCCAGGATAAATAGTAAACAGCTTACGGTACAATCATATACACATAATCATTATTACTTCATTGAATTTCAAAACTGTAGCAAATCAATTTTCAAAAGAGGAAACAGCAATAACTTTGTGAACTTTACCCGATAATAAATTATGCACTGCATAAGAAAATAAAAGAAACAAGTGGCAAGAGACTTTTATGTCTTTCTGGTTTTCAGATTTCCATAGTTTCTCAACACTCTTTGGAAGATGACATATTGCTTTAAGGAAATTTGTGGGAACAACAGACTGATCATTTTTGTTATGTACAGACAATGTGAGATGGACCCAATTGTAGTTAAATTAGATAGAAAGGTGATGCCACAGACTAATCATTTCCATTATCTAGGATCCATTGTGCATAATGGGATAAAAAGAGATGTCAATTATAGAACCCAGGCAAAATGGATATGGAACTGAGTGTTAGTTTACTAGCAAACAAAATGAACATAAGATGAGTGTAGCATTGATGCATATGTTGAGATGGATCTGTGAGAAGACTAAGTAGAATTAGGAATGAAGAGATCTGAGCAAGGTTAGGAGTGGCTCCAATTGGGGATAAGATGAAAAAGAGTCGTTTAAGGTGGTTTCGGCACATAAGAAGAAGACCTGTCAATGTACCAGTTAGAAAGTGTAAAAATCTTGAAGTAAGAACAAAGACGAGAGGTAAAGGTAGACCTTTAACTACGTGGATGAAAGTGATCGAGAAAGATATGCACGTGGCAGAAAAATATGAGCAAGTTGCCTTGGATAAAAATGGGTGGTGTCTATAAATTTGTGTTAATGACTCAATGTAACGTCTTATTATGGTTCTTGGATGTTGATGATGCTGATGATGTTACATTTTTTATTTTATTTTCATACGTACTTCAAAGGGGAGAGGAGTTAAGACGTGGATGGACAAAAATACTGCAATGTTTACTTATCATCAATTTTTTGTTCTGCACTTCCAATGAAATTGCCATTTCTTTCAATCAAATGCCGCCCTAGTATCATCATTGGATTAGGTCCCACTATAAATGGTTAAGTAATTAAAAATTTCTAATCTACTTGGTCAAAAACTTGATCATGAAATGAGCATGTACGGATATGATCATATACATGATATACAAGTTTCAATGGCTCACCCCCAACATTTCTTGGAAATTGATAACCCCAATTTCAAAGAAAAAACAGCATTATAGCTAGGATTATACATTAACTTAAACACATAAAATACGAGACAGCGATTACAAAGTGTCCCCTCAAATTTATTTGCAACAACCTTTGTAGGTGTTTGTTGAGGAGATCCAAATGAATAATTTCTTCCTAAAACTCCATAAGTCCTGCAAAGCCCAGACAAAACCTAAAAGAGAAATACAAAGGAAAAAGATTTGTGAAAAGTACCTAGTGTTCATGTCGTTAGCATCAATTACTGTCTTTTCCCAGCAGGTGTAATTGGATTTGAATTTTACATCTCTTTCATACTATTACTAGGAGGTGTAACTTTCGACCAAATGGCCAGCAAAGCTCCAGTCAATGCAATAAGGTCATTTTGGAATATCATCAATCATAAGACTCATAGAACACCAATTCCTAATCTCAAATTTGTGGTATATATGTGAATTCAAACATTTATAACTCTAATATACATATATGTTCACGACTGCACAGAGCCTAGGGTTTCCCTCATTCAACAAATAAGATTCATTCAGCTGTCTCTTTTTTAGAAGCTTTGCCTTAATAAAAATACATATTTTTCTTTCCAACATGACAATAATTCATAGTTTTCTTTCCAACATGAAAAAAAGAAAAAAAACAAAACAAAACAAAAAAATTGTTAAATATAAATGGTACAATTTTCAACTGAGACGTGCTAGCAGATCAAAAGGTTTGTAACCTGTGGCCGACGAGCACAATGGTAGGAGGAGAGTCCCCATACATCAATCTCAAAACAGCAATCACATCATTGCTTAGAGTCTGCAACCAGTAGGATAGTGATTACTTCAACCATTCAGGCCTGTTTTGACATATTTGACTATTCTACTCGTGGCAGTTATAATATTGACAAACTGCAGTGTATGAATAGGTGGTACAGGCAGTCTCTTTAAATTGGTTAGCTGAATCCAAACATGTGTACCTCTACTGACAAGTTTAGTTCATTTTCAGAAGATGATTTTCCATGTCCTCTCAAGTCAATCGCGACTACCCTAGCTTTGTCCTTAATTTTGCTAGCGGCAAGTGCAAATGAAAGCCTGCAAAAAATGATATTCATTGTGCAACATAGTAAACAAGAATCAAATATAAAGTGTCATAATTCTTCTCAGTTGTCCGGAATTTTTGTTTCAGTTTTTATTTTCTCGGGAGTTTTCTATTTTATGCTTTCCTTTTCTAAATTTTCTTTATTCCTTAACCTGTAACCAAAATCATATAAGAGGACAAACCGACAAAGAGACTCTAAAACAGCAACAAGAATTGGGGTACACAATGACCAGAGATGTCGAAATGACACAAAGAAAGCCCCTCGTCGATTCCCCTATAAGATTGCTGGTGGCAAAGGTGATTACTATAGAGAAGCGCCCAGCGTGCTTATAAAGATTAAATGTCATAAATATGCAGAGTTTCTTGTCACTTAACAGATTAAATGTTCATATATGCAGAGTTTCTTGTTGCTCACAGATTATATTTTGTAAATATGCAGAGTTTCTTGTCGCTCATACTTAATTTGGCAAGCAAATGAAGGAGATAAGACAACATAGTATGAATAGGAAACTGGAACACTTCTTTTTATGCTTGGTACTTGGTAGATGAGATGGGGTCTTTACCAAAGATCAGATTGAAGAACCAAATGAAAAGTAAAAAGTAAAAAGTGCACTTTTGAATTGATCAATAATCCTGGACAGCCTCTTATGGTGCACGATCAACTTTTAAGGAAGCAATTTATTTTAATATTAATGACTGGTGCATTAATACAGAATTCAGAGTTGGTACGCTCTTTTCTCATGCATGATCTTAAGTCAGCAAGTGATTTTTAAACTGAGGTACAGAAAGTGCACATTTGTTCTTAACTTTAAAATCTGCTGCTAGGCTATTAGAGAGCATAACTGCTCCATGCATGCAATTTCAGTCATAAATTATTTTATTTGTGGCATCACAAAATTTAAAAGGTAACACAATAATCTGGCATTGCGTTTAAGCAATATCATATACCAGATAGACATATAGGTTAAATGAAAATCAAACATACCCAGTATAACCGCCTCCATGCAGACAAAAAATAACTGGTCCAACTAATCCTGCCTTATATATGTGAAAGACCTGAATAGAAAGAAGTGTTTAATGGTCACAACTTAAATATAAAAATAAAAGGATTAAAAAAAAAAAAGCAAAAACACCTAAGAAAATAACTGCTTCTACTTACATCATTTGAGTCTGGAACATGAATATCCACCTCTTGGTCAAAGTAGCCCAACCAATCCTCAGGTTTATATTTTTGTGAAGAAGGTCTACAAAAAGGCCCATGAAAGACATTTATTGAGAGAACAAATGAAAGAAAGACTTGCATTGACCTAGATTTCTTGAATACATGGAATCAACTGAATATATAATGTTTTGACATCCTGTCCAAGGGAGATTCAGTTCTTAAAAAACCAGGCAATCAACATATCCTTTACAAACTAGTTAGAATTAATTTCAATCATGCCTAGTACCTTCAGCTTTGCTTTTTTAGCACAGCTATCAAGCGTCATTTAACAACATAATAAAAAATGAATTGCAAAACCAGCATGGCATTCATTCAAAACCAAATGGCAATCGACTCTCACTGTATTGGTTGACGTGAGCAACACTAATCATCAGCCAAAGTCAAATAGCCAAACCCACCCCTCAAGTCTATGTACTACCTGTCCCATATAACAAACACCAAGTATAGTTGTTCAGCTTTCACCCCTAGTCAGGAGCAAAACTGGCCAAGTAACACAAGCCTTAGCCCGGAACACGAAAGCCTATCATCATAGTTGTTTAATTATCATGCTTAAAAGACCATAAATAAACCAATCTCCGTAGACATAAATCCCGTCAGACAATAGTATTTTAGTCTTACAAATCACAGCAATTCCTGATTGAAATCAGACTTTGACTTATGATTAGATACTGAAATCATTACCACAAGATGGAAAGGAAAAGAGCTTCAATGCTATAGGTGTCAACTACAGTCTCAGCATCCAAAATCATAACATAAACATTCTAAACGAAGCTAAAAAGGCAAATAAGAAGTTAAAAACACATTTTAATGTTTTATTTATAATTCAAATAAAAAAATGTAACTTCGCATTGGTTTTAAGAGTAGAAATACTGATAGTCTAAATTTTTTTATAAACTAATAATTGACACAGTGTATAACAAAAAAAATATATATCAGGAAAGGAAAAAAAGAATGTAAGACCTTATTTTGTCTTAAAAAGATACTTGAGTTATAATGTTGTAAAGAAAAGACCACAATCATAATTTGTCACTACAAGTAAAATCCATACATGATTATATATTTTTCTTTTCATAATCTAAAAAACAGCTTAAAAAACAATTTACTGATAAAATTGAACATGATGAGTGATGTCATTTTATGCCTTTAAATGAAAGACAAAGATAATTGTGAATATCTTATTAATAATGCGGGAATAATAGATATAGATGGATAAAATTAACCTTACCACTATTTCTCCCAATAATTCCCAAACTCACGCTTCTCTTCTCACACTTTTCTTTATATCTCTCTCCTCTCCCCATATACAATTTTTCAATTGTTTTATTGTTCCCATGCTCAGCCTCTGTGCTACATTCACTAGTATATAAACAAAGGCCTGGTCAATATTTTTCCTTAGGCCGCCAAATGGCTTGAGACAACCTAGTCACATAATTATCTCTAATTCGGATTCAACAGAAATGGTTCGCCACAAAAGAAACTGCTAAAAGCATCATGTAACATTTCCCTTTCTAAGCCAAGAATACTAATCCCTTTTGAGCAAAAAAAATTAACCCCCATGATACTTGCGCAAATTAAATCCGCTGATTTTTGAGTGTTTAAATTCCAGCAAAGCAACTGATTCACCTTTCATGTCAACGTTAAACAATGGCATTTGTTTTCCTTTTCTTTTTTCCTTTTTTCTTTTTTACCATTAGCGAGATTATAACAATGGCACACTTAAGCAACGGATATAGTTTATTGCCTTTATGGAACCATACAAAATACAAATGTCATCCAATCTCATGGGAACAAATTGATCCCAGTACCAAAAACAAATACATGCGGAGCATTCCTTTTTTACAGGAATTTCATCTCATAATAACCACTAAAGTATATCAAGAATATTAGTGACCTACATGTTGCTGTTAAATTTTCATTTCCATTGAAATATACTCCCATGAATTGCTTCAGCCATTGCACAGCTCAACTTAGTTAAGGTGTCTCCAATACTGTAGGATCAACCATGCACGTATAAGGAATTAATTAAATTGATATTTAAGATAGAACGATTACAAGTTCGCAAGAGTTTCCAACTAAGAGCTATAAAATGAAAATAAAGTTCCCTTTTTGAAATGTCAAAGACAATTCTTCATTTACCTAACAAGAAAACATCAAATTATCCTATCAACAGGAACAGTTCGTTCCACAATCAAGAAAAGCGCATACCAACTTGCAGCAATATATATGCATAATAAAGTAACATCAATAGTAAGCCACGCCGAAGTTCAATTATCTTGTTTGAGAAACCACTTCATAAAATATTTCAAATCCTAATCCATTGCAAATTCTCAATAAGATCAGCAAATTCTATCATATGTACAATATCAACATAGACGGCTAACACCACAAACAGATTTTCGGATTTCATTCCTGAGATCATTTAAGAAATTATTGCATTCATGTCATTTGTCACTTTTGTAACAAGATATCAAAACAGAAACCCTGAACACGATTTCCTGAGATCATTTAAGAAATTATTGTATTCATTTCATTTGTCACTTTTGTAACAAAATATCAAAACAGAAACCCTGAACACAATTTCCTATATGTTGCTAACTGGTAAGCACGACAGGCCAAAATGTGTGATGTGTCCGTGTCCGACACCTATACGGACACTTCGGATTACGTGTCGGACAACCATTTTGGCATGTCTATTAAATGAACTATTCAACATAACCGTATATTCTTCAATGTTTCAATGTCTCAATGTCTTCGTTTCTTCACAATTATGTGTTCTCGTGTTCATCTATGAGTCCATATCCAACCCCATATATGTTTCCATGCTTAGTAGTAGGATGTAAACAAGCCAAGAAATTCCAAAAGAAAAAAAGATGTAAACAAGCCAAGCCGAGCTGAGCCGAGCTTGGTGATGTTCAGGCTCGGTTCGCTAGCTTTGTTACCAAGCTCAAGCTCGGTCCAAAAGCCTAGACCATCCAGCTCAAGCTCCAGCTCTCTTGGTATCGAGAGCTCAAGCTAGCTCGTGAGCCAGCTCTTTTAATAACTGATGGGTTGTAATTGTAATATGGCAAACTTAAGGAAGGAAATATGGAGTTTAAATAGAAAATCTGATAAAGAACTCCTTTTTTTTATACCAATGTTGATATATCATACTAGTGTTTCCCCACTTATACTCCCTCATACATATATAAATAGTTACAAATATATATTATTTATCATATGTATGTATAAATAAATTCATAAATTAATGATATATATATAGATAAATGACTGGCTCTTGCGCTAACGAGCCGAGCAATCCAAAACTCTAGCTTGGCTCGTTTAACAAAAGAGCTCTAAAATCAAGCTCTTGCTCGACTCTTTTATTAAACGCGTCGAACTCGAACTCGAACCCGAGCCTTTAATGAGCTGTTCTCGAACGATTCTATTCATTTACATCACTACTTAGTAGGTGGCTAAAGACTGAATTTAAAACCAATCCACCATAAGAATTAACTAGCAGCCTTTTAGTTTTAGAATCCCAGAAAACTAGTATCAGACAACTAGGGCAATGCTAGTGTCATTAGCGAATGGCGTAACTGGCACATCTCATCCATCCATTTAGTGCTCTTGATGTGTAAACATTGATTAATTTTCCATGCCTATTGCCTCCATACAAGAACAAGTAATTGTATATGCCTTTTCCTTTGCTTATATGTTTGTGGAAACAAGACGTTCACGATGAGTACAAAAACAGAAAAATCAAATCGGGAACATATACAAAAGAGAGACGATAAGATGTGCAATTAAGAGAATATACACCCTTCCTCATTTAATTTTTCAATCTCACTTTCTAGAAAGTCATTTCTCTTATTGGAATTCACTATTTCAGAAATCCTCCACAACAGCCATTCTATAGAAACTATTAAAAGTTTAGTCAAAGAATTATGTACTATTACATAACAAAATATAAGAAAAAAAATCTCTAATCTTAGCTAGCATTTTATTGTTCCGGTAGGAAAGAAAGATTAGCATTTTAGTGGAGAAAAGTGAATAGTACATTTCTCCACTCAGAATGTTGTGTGACATTTCTGCTCAAATTCTAGAAACTGAGAAAAATAGAATCACGCTTGTGACACATTTATCATCCAAGATTTCTCATTTGAGAAATGAAGTTGGAGAAATCAAGCATTTAGAAAGACTGATATGAATGCTCTAAGTAGTAAGGACTATTGTTTATATAAAAGGCATGCTCTATGTGATTAAAACATGTCAATAACAATTCTATTTCTTCTTTTTTGTATTACTATTTACAGCGAGGGGCTGATTGGGAAGGAGGTGGAGGTGGTGCACCCGTGGCCGGAGTGGATCGAGTTCCTGGAGAGGTTAGTGCGGCAGAACTACTTTGATCTCAGGAGGAGGGACGAGGAGGGGTTGGTCGAGGATGCAGGGTTTAGGATGGATGATGTGGCAGAGGAGGGCTTTGATTTTACGCGGGACTGGAAGACTGTCCAGACTGCCTGCCTCAATTTTGGGAAGGACCGGTTCGATATATTGAGGTTTGTTATGGTTTGCATTTTGATATGTATATGTAGTTATGGTTTATGTGGCAGGGGTACAGCGGCAGGGGAATAGGAAACCACATCAAACCGTATTTTAGTGATAACTTGTTTATGTACCAATTATGACTATTATAGGTGTGTTTGTAGAAAAGTGGAAAAATTATAATTTTGTCTGTAGTGTGTGAAAAGTAATTATTAGTAGTGTAAATTAGGAAAAGAGAATTTTTTTGGGGGGAAACAATAATCAAAATCTACACTTTTGCAGGTGTTGCAAACAAACTATTATAAGTCGACATCCTTATTGTTTACTCTAGTTCTGCATCCTACAATACATGTTTTGCATATGCTCTACCCGGACGCATGTGTCTAAGTTGCAAAAGAAGTGTCTCTCCCAATTGTCCATCGTGCGTCCGATTTTAGGAATATAATAAATTAATAGGACACTCATGGACAAATGTCTGACATGTGTATGTGGAGTGTCTGAGGGTTTTGGCGTTCGACAGCGGTGGGGCCCAGATATGGCAGGTTTCTGAGTGCATAGTGCTTAGTTACTTCTGCATTCTTTCTTTTCATTTGTTCTCTTGGTGGGTGAAATAGTTAATCACTTACTATATGGTTGGCATTCTTGATATCTATTGAAATGTAAAGGTGTATTTATAGGTACTTTTGGCTGTTAGCCCTCGGTCAGTTTTCTGTGATACGGTTAAGTTTAGCTATTTTGTATACATGAACTCAACCCTTCACGCCACAGATTCTACAGAGCCCTAGAATGCGAGGCTAGAAGGAGAAATGGATAGATAGGTAAGTATCGCAAAATGATCCTCTCCACATGCAAATTCATGAGACTTGCCATACTAATATCCCATAGTAGGTCTTATGAGCTCAAAACTTATGTTTAAGTTGCCAAGAAGCATATCAAGATAGATTAAAGAACTTGGAGTACTACTCTTGAAAAATTGATAATGCAATGTGAGCCCACTTGATCAGGTGTGAAAACTGACTTCCTATAATCAATGCCTTCTCTGCATTAGTATTGTCTGAACTTTCTAGTATACCGCTGTTTGAGGCTTTAATGATTGACTGATGTCATCATTTTTGTGGGAATCGTTATCGAGCAAAATTAAGCAAACTTTTCTTTCCTCATTCCTTACAGTGCAGGGATCATTTTGTGGTTTTCATTGTGCTCAGTTTTGAGAAATGCTTAAAACAAGAATGAAAGCTTGTGTTATCTTACCAGCTACAGACATAGAACAAATGTGTTGTAAAACCATTTACCTGGCTTCATATTGCTCCACAACCATGCGTAATTCCAAGGAACATTGTTTGCACATACTTTTTCAATTCCATGCAATGATCATCCTCTAAATCGACATGGACAACTTGCACCTCAAGTCAAGTATTATTGTTATTAAGTTTCACTTTTATGCTATTTAATCTAGCCCAAGTTACGAAAAACTTGTTTCCTAGGTCTATTTTGAGTTTGCAGAAGACGGGCCCAGTTGAAGACAGTTATTTAAACAATCTCATATGTGCTCTTTCAATAGATTGATGGTTAAAATGCTCAGGCATAGGAATTGATTACAGGTCATTGTCGAGACAGGATATTCAAACTTTCGTTGGCCATGGGTGCCCTAGTGCAGACAAGAAGGTGGTTTTTTCTGCAAAATTATTGAGAAAACATGTACATCTTGATGAAGGAGATGTAAGTACTCCTTATTTTTTGTTGTTTTTACCCATATGATTGATTTTCACTATAATCATGATGTTGCTTTTCTATTTATTATATTATTTCTTATGTTATACATTATCTGCCCACTTTTTATTTTTGGTTCGCAAATTGTTGTTGCAACATAGGTATTCTAGCTTTATATTTTTTTGAACCAGTAGCCTAGGAGAGAATATATTTTATATTTTATGATGAAATTTCATTTATTAATTTAAGTAGTGTTAATAGAAATGTAATGATGTTATGATTCGATACTTAATTTAGAAGTTAGTTAAACTCGCTTTCTAATTGTAAACTTATTGTTCTTCGATATCCACTTGTATATCATATTACAGTATACCACTTGACTCAATTGGATTAGGAAGGTGGAATTAGTTGTTGTAATACTGCTAGATATTAAAGCTTTTTGTTGGTACCCCTAGGTTGGTTATGATGGCATGACTATCTTCCACATGGAAAAGCTTGATTTGTGATGATGAAATTTGTTTCTGTGGCCACAGGCGGACAACCTTTACTCTACCTTGAAGAGTTAATTCTGTTAAGCTCTATTTATGTGCATACACCTGCGGTCGGCTTTAATGCTCTTTCAGCATTTTTATTCAGTTATTATATTAGAGCTATCTTGCTGACACATTTTCCACTCACTATGGAATGTACCCTCCTTGCTGGATTTCAACTTGGATGTGAATCCTGCTGATATAGCAATATGAGGATATGTGATCTGTCCTTGATTACTGTTTCTTTTGGTGGAGTGATAAAGTGGAGAATAATCCTTCAGTGTTTATCTCCTTTGCTATTTCTGGAGTTTTTTTTCTGATCTTGTAATATTTGATCATCCAGGTCTGTAGTTCATGCAACTTGAGGAGTTCCTGTGAAAGAGCATATTTAACAACAAACAAGGAGGATGAAGCACGTACTATTGATATTGTCCGCGTCTTATTGACGTATGGCTTTGACCCCATCAATGGATCGGTTGCTAATGAGTCCCTTCTGAAACTAAAATCAGTGAAGACTGTTGTTCGCAAACTATTGTACGAAATTGTAAAGCTAAGTGCTGTTCCTATCGATCCAAACCTTCCCCCTCCTGTGATAAAAAGGCCTCCACCGAAAGTGAAGCAACCTCCACCTACTCCAAAGAGACGAGTAGGTCGTGATGACATAGAGATGAAAATGGGAGATTGGATATGCCCAAAGTAGGTACCCTTTTTTTCATAGTTTGTGACTTTTTGTTGGTTGTGAAATGTTCTCTTTTAAAAAGATTTCAAGGCGCTGAAATTGTAAAATTGGGTTAGTGTTCAAGTTAAAGCATTTTTGGCACATAATTTTAGTTGGCTTTCCACCTAATTTACTTATTGCTCTTTTCAGAATCTTTTCTCCTAAGGATTGAGTGGCTGGGATGGTACAGGAAATGGAAAAGTTAGAGATAGCACAAAGTTTGGTAATATAAGCTAAATAGAATTTTTTATGGGTTGATTAGGTGTTGTTAGGACAGTAGGATTGAAAAGGAAGATTTCATTATCTATTGGACCTTTTTGTTTTGAGTTGGTATTTTATCCTCTTTTTTTTTTATTTTTTTTAAATTAGGGACTTGGTTTGGAAGTTGGTTGTGTAGCTCTATTCTGTCAGCCCCTCTCTCTTTTTGAGCTCTGTTTCTGTTGATTGCATCTCTTATTTGCTCTCTGCAAGTATATTTCTGCTAATAAAGGGCTTCTTTTTCCGCTTTGATATTGCAACCGAGTTACAGTTAACCGAAGTAGGTCAGCCAAATATGATTCTTCTTCTTCTTCTTTCT
>MKEJ01101512.1:0-14130 GCA_001753735.1 Embelia ribes | reverse complement strand
ATTTTTAATTTTTTAAGCCAAAATAACAAATTACCTCAATTAAAAAATTTAGCTCCAAAGTTGCAACCAAAAAAGTCCATAATCTTTATTTGGAAGAGGAATACTATATCTTTATTAAAATTATTTAAGTATGAATTATAATGTATATGGGACATATATCTAATTTCGCTGGTATATACACCGCCAATGTTAGAAAGTATTAAATACAATGATCAGTTTAAGTTTTTTTATTGTTTTAGAAGATATTTGTCCTAAGGTATTCATTAAGTTCAACTAATTAATGACAACCAATATATTTTCCCACACTGGGTCACAAAGAGCCATTTAAATTAATTAAAAATAACAACTATAATTACATATATACTATTACGCATAAAATTGATTTTCTTGATAATTGTAAAAGTAATTATTTTTGTAGTACTTGGTAAATATTACTAAAATACACTTATTTGAAGTCGGAATAGTGTAAATTAGGATTGAAGTACTTTCTTTTATTTCTTTTTTTGGGAAATAAGATAGATCATCTTACTTTGAAAGGTTATAATTTTGAGTCCCACATGCATAAATAAGTAAATTTTTTTTGAGGATATGACAAATAAAATTAGAATTTAAATTTAACATACCAACAACGAACTTAAATAAAGACTAGTGTGTATTTGTGATAGCAACTATATTTTGCATGATATATGAAATTTTTATGTTGGCAATAAATAAAAATTTAATTCACAAAATTATATTCTTAGCATTACGTAAAAATTTTGGGTCTCGACACGTCACCGCAGGCCACGAAAAAAAATGCTCCAATCTTACAAGGGGCTCCCACGTAATGACACGTCATCCCCTACACAAGGGCATTTTAGTCTTCACACAAATATGGCCGAAACCAACTGTTCACAGTCCTTAATCCGACATTAAGGGTAACTTCTCCTCTGTTTGGCGCGTTCACAAACAAAACCCCACGAAAAAGATCATCAAGCCATACACAGAGAGATACAGAGAGAGAGAGAGAGAGAGAGAGCACAGACTATACTTTTTAGTGAGCGAGAGAGAGAGAGAGAGAGAGAAGCGAATTGCCCTTTCTGTACAGCATCATCTATCTCTACACACACACACACACACACATATTTAAGTTCACATATTTATATTTACCTAGACGTGTGTGTGTGTGTGTGTGTATTATATATATATATATAAACAATGGTGAGGCATAGGCTAGGGTCCGATCAGGGGCCCGACACTGGGATAGAAGGTACGGTTACAGTCGGAGTTACATTTAATTTCGGTTGAATTTCATTTAATTTCGTGTGCATTAGCTTTGATTTGGTGTGAATTGGTAATGTGGAGGGTTTGATTGTGTGGCTAGTGGTGTTTGATAGTTTGATTGATGTGTGTGCAGAGCCTACGTGGCCGTTAGGGCTTGGAGAAGGAGGAGGTGGTGGTGCCGAGGCGTACCCCGAGCGGCCGGGAGAGTCCGATTGCACGTATTATCTCCGGACTGGGTTTTGCGGGTACGGCCCGCGATGCCGGTTCAATCACCCTCCTGATCGTTCTTCGGT
This sequence comes from Embelia ribes, assembly GCA_001753735.1. Taxonomy (NCBI): domain Eukaryota; kingdom Viridiplantae; phylum Streptophyta; class Magnoliopsida; order Ericales; family Primulaceae; genus Embelia; species Embelia ribes. Next base: position 12,574 of record MKEJ01101512.1, on the reverse strand, counting down.
AATTATGTGTTTTCTGGTTTCGAAATCATGTTTTCTTTTTTGGGTTGGGGGTGTTAGGGTTTGATTAGGGGGTTTGATGAGTGCTTTGGTTGATCTGTCAATGTGTTTGGGTATGGCTCTCAGGATCAATCTTCGGGGATTTTGTGCATTCGTTTTCAAAATCGTGTTTCCTGTTTTGGGTTGGATGTGTTAGGGTTTAATTAGGGGTTTTTGATGAGTGTTTTTGATGATCTGTCAATGTGTTTATAGTAAATTGGATCTTGTTACTGTCATGATCTCTAGTGTATTATGATGATTGTGATTTTTCACATTTTCTTAGTCCTGTCTTATTTGTCTACTGTTAGTTGCTTAGCTGTTGCTATATTGAGTAAATTCTTATATGATCTTTGTTAAACGGGGGCAGTTATTGGTAAAGAGTTTCGTATAAGTACATTGATTCTAGCTTCTAGATATTGGAGGGTGATGAAAATGGTCCATATACCATATATAGTGGGCTTAATAAATTTGGGCAACAAATCTGTTGGATAACTCCTGTATCGTTTGTCAGTTATTTGGTTTTTTTGTTTTAGGAATCTATGATTTTCTTTGTTTCAGGTTTGATTAGGGTGTGTTTAGTCACTTGGATCTTTGTTACTGTTATGATCTGTAGTATTTTTGTGCCTAGGTATAACGATAATAGCAAGTTTGCACATTTTATTGGTCCTGTCTTATTTGTCTCTGGTTAGGTTTTTTTACAATATTAGCTGTTACTATATTTAGTAAGTACTTGTGATCTTTGTTAAATATGGGGGTTGTGGTTGGCAATGAGATTCGCATGGTACATTGACATTTGATAGAGGAAAGTGATGAGAAAGATTGATAAACTGTATATGACGGACTTTAATGTATTTGGGGAACACATCTGTTTTAATCACCTGTCTGATAGTTCTTCGTTAATTCATGTTTTTCATTTTCAGGACTTGATTATGGTTTTTCGTAGTCATTTGGATTTTTGTTACTGTCATGATTGGAAGTACTTTTGTGAATATAAATGATGATTGGGACTTTGCACGATTTGTTGGTTCTGTCTTATTTGTCTGTAATTAGTTGTTTAACTTGTTACTCAATATTGCGGCTGTTGATATAATTATAAAATTTTTATGATCTTTGATAAAGTTGGGGAAGTGATTTGGAATAGATTCAGAGGTACAGTGACAGCGAAAAGGGATCTAAATGTGGACATAGGGAAGAAATTGGTTCTGTTTTGTTGTTCTCGTCATGTTTGATGGAAGAACCCCTTTCTCGTGCATTTGGGAAATTAGTTGTTAAGTTACACAATGTTGGTTGTTTCTACAAATAGAAAAACTTATGATCTTTCAATTTTGGGGGGCACCATTTGTATTTTGTGATGCTGGAGATTGATGCAAAAGATCCATTTCCCACATATAGTAGTGGACTATATGTATGTGGGGAACTATTCATATGGTTTGTTTTTGTGAGTTGATTTTGTTGGAAAACCCTTTTCAGGTTGTGGGAGTTATGAGAGCTGCTGGAGGTGAGTTTCCAGAGCGAATGGGCCAACCAGTCTGTCAAGTAAGTGGCTATTGTGCTCTAATATTTAATCTCTGAACTCAGATTATTTAGTTTGTGTAAGGTACATTTGCTTATTTATCTAGTTTGTGTAAGGTACATTTGCTTATTTATCTGCCATCATTTCGTTTTTCTTTCATCGTCCATAAATTGAGTTAATCTGTATCTGATACGTTTAAATCATGTGGAACAAAGATGCTTCTCAAATCACTTCTTATTACCATGTTTTTTCCTCCTTTTGATTAGACAGTTGATGAAATAGTATCTCATTCTATGCTTCATGTGCCCCACTGTACTGATCACACTGTTCCAACAATTTGTAGTATTATAAGAGGACAGGGATGTGTAAATTTGGTGCATCTTGCAAGTATGACCATCCAAGACAGGGAGGTGGATCTGCCGCAACACTGGCAGTAAACATGTCCGGTTACCCGCTACGTCCGGTCTGATTTTTCTCTCCCTCTTTTATTAATCAGGTGTTACTTAGATGCATCAAGTTGGTTTAGCTCATGGCTCGATTACTATTTCAGGGTGAGAAAGAGTGTGCGTATTATATGAAAACTGGGCAGTGTAAATTCGGTGCGACGTGCAAATTCCATCATCCACAACCAGCAGGTATACAGGTGCAGGCACCGACAGGTGGAGTCCTTCCCTTGACACCTGTCCCTCCTTCGGCAATTTACCCTACTATGCAGTCTCCTCAGGCATTGTCATCTCAACAGTTCGGAGTGATGGCTGGTAACTGGCCAGTTGCTAGGCCTGCTTTTGTTCCCGGTTCTTATGTCCAAGGGGCGTACAACACAATGATGTTTCCGCAAGGGATGGTTTCCTTTTCCAGCTGGAATCCTTATCAGGTAGCTGTATCGGCTCCCCAGTAATCTCTCCCTCTCTGTCATAATGTTTTGGGTGGAATATGCTAGGTTGCATTGGTATATAGTTCTGAAAACTGTTTTCTGGTTATGGAAACAGAATCTTTACCGAATGATGAAAATGCCTGCAACGGTCCCTTTAAGCTCTCTCTGCAGATGTACATGAATTTGTTTGTGATAATTCCAAAAATAAAATTTGTATGCTATTGAAGAAAGGGAAGAGTTCTGTTTGGAAATAGAAAAAGAAAGCGGAGGGGTTCTCGAAAGTTTTTTGTTTGTTCTTAAATACTTTAGCATTAGAATAAGAACAAAAACTGATTATTTTGCTAGTAAACCTAGTAGGTCTTAGTATTTTCTGAATCTTTCGAGAAAAAAAGGTGATTGTATTATCAGAGTCATCTGTGTAGAAGTTGTATGTAAACTGACGTGGGAACAATGTATTGGAACTTTAATTTATAGGAATAAGGATGGCATATTGACCTTCCTTATAGTGCACGAGACACTGCCACTGCCACATCATTGTGAATCGTTGTGCTAATTTGTACCTATAACATATATACTTATGCATGTGGAGGACTTGGTGCAGGCTCCTATAAGCCAAGTAGGATCTCCAGGGACTCCATCTACTATTGGAGTAGCACCTTTTTATGGAATTACGCAACTGTCTGCTTCAGCACCTGCTTATACAGGAGCTTATTTACCCTTGTCGTCAATTGCTGGCCCTTCAAGCAGTATCGAGAAGGAACAGAAGTTTCCAGAAAGACCTGGCCAAGCTGAGTGTCAATATTATATGAAAACTGGGGACTGTAAGTTTGGATCATCCTGTAGATATCATCACCCCCCGGAATGGAGTCCACCAAAGTTGAATTTCACTCTTAGTCCATTGGGTTTTCCTCTGCGCCCGGTAAGTTTCTCAGCTGAAACTTCATACCTATATTATCTTGCATTACATGGCGTGATCTCTTAGTTTTGAACTAAATTTTAGTTTATACTATTTATGCTTTAAAACAATGGCCATGTTGAAAAGTGATATTGCTCATAGGTGTAATGCTATGCATGTTGTGCAGTGGTATGTTTGATAATGCCACTGGTCGTTTGCTTCACATGCAGATAACTTAATTTTTGTTTTGATTGTTTATCTTTAGGCCACCACCTGTTCATTGCCTAAATAGCTTTTACACTCTCCAGGTTGCAGTTATATAATGCACATCTATTGTAGATCTATGGGCCATGAGAGAGTTCACCCTGAGATATTGCTGTGGTCTATGTCATTGGCCAAAGTGGATTCATTTAAGGAACAATAGGAACACCAAAAACTTTTTCAATTGCTCTCATAATTACGTGGAATCAGTAAAAACCTTGTCTCGCTGGTATTGTTCCACCTCTTGTTTGGCTAGAGAATTCTCCGCACAACTCTCTTTCCTAACTAAAGGTTCACTTAACCAGAAAGACAAGTTGCTGTTGTTAGCAGCCCATTTATAACGTTCACTTAGTTTTTTGTGTATCCTTAATGCACTTCTGCATATTGTGATTATTTCAGCTACTAAATGCAGAATTCCTCCTTTTTTACGTTGCACAAGGCTGGTCCTTGAGTTATTTGGCTACAGCTATTTTCTCCGCTTGTCTTTTTTCTTTTCATGAACTGAGGAGTCACTTAGCATATTAGTAAGTTCATTGCCGGCCATGGATTCTCGGTTTGCTATGTGACGTGGTGATGGGGCATTTTGTAGTTTGGGAAGTTGGTCTTATTGCGAGCTGAAAACTGAATTTTAAATAATCATGACTAGAGCTGATTCAAGATGTAATATCAACAAAATAGTGAAGATTCTTGAATGGTTCTAAGGGCATATGACAAGATTCCAACTTTAGCGATAGTATTGGAGCTATTATGAGTATTCATCGGACGTGTTAAGACTAAGACAGACGATTCTCATTCAGAACCAAGTGTTCATTGCTGGGATACATGTGCTCACACATCAGCGAAACTTAACCATATTGCTATGAGACCAAATACAAAGAGAGAATAAGAGTGTTAATGAAGTTCTAGTCCAGGGGTTTATCATTGTCTATAGGTAGGTTGAATCTTTTTCCGTGTAATAGATTTGATGTTCTGCGTATAGCCTGGTGAAAAATCATGGTTCTCTGGTATTAAACCTGAACCGGAGAACTAGTGAACTTTTAGGTACTTCCATTTATGCACTCTCTCCTCTGGCTATAAAACCTGAAACCAGACAATGGTGAGAACTAAATATCAAGCTTAGCTATCTTTGCTGGAGAATAGATAATTTGGAATTACCGCTGACTGAAACTTTTTTGCTCTGTTGATTGGATATCTTTTTCAGCCATCCAGGTTTTTAGGCGTTGCTAAACATAATGCGAATGCATCATCACAGTGTTGATTCAGTTCTTGTAATTTTATGCTTCCTAGCCAGATTTTTGCACTCCTTAGAATTTCATGTTTCCTTTTCCTTTTAGCTTGCTAGTTTCTATTTTGTTGCATCGCTTTGCTTTATGATATTTTTGTACTTCCGTTTCGATCTATGATTTGTTTACCTTATGTTATCAGGGGGCGCCTCCTTGTGTGCACTATGCTCAAAGTGGAATGTGCAAATTTGGTCAGGCCTGCAAATTTGACCACCCCATGGGAACCCTAACTTACAGCCCTTCAGCATCTTCACTCGCTGATATGCCTGTGGCCCCTTATTCAGTGGGATCTTCTTTGGGTACCCTCGCCCCATCATCCTCATCTTCAGACTTGAGGGGCTTGAACAAAGAATCACTTTCTACGAGAATGCCCTCCTCTGTAAGCACACCAAGTGGATCTGTTGGTTTGATCCTGTCTAAAACTGGGACCGTTTCTCATCTTAGTGGCCAACAATCCAGTCAGGCTTCTCTCTCTTCAACCACTAGCAGTAGCAAGAGTCAAGGAGGTGATGTTCACACGTCAGAGCTAATCTAAAGGAAAAGCCCAGATTTTTTTTGGGCTAGGCCTATATTCTATACCATATTTTGGTTCACCTTGATTCCACAGACCAGATTTAGATAGTCTCCATGGGTCATCTTTGTGTTCATATATCTTTGTATGGCATCTTTTTCATAAATAAGCCATACACATCTCCAAAAATCATCCAAATTATTTACCTCTTCCACGTCTTTTTGAAATAATCAAGAACAAAGAGCCCGGTTTCATTAGGCAACTACCAGGTCCGTTTATGTTGTAATTTTTTTTCTTTTCTGTTCTTTTCTTTTTCCTTCAGTTCAAGTCCCATGATTGTTTCCTTGCCAAGCCCTACAGCTAAACAATAAAGCCATCATCTACCTCACTTATTATTACACTTTCTTGAATCTTAGAAGACAATTTTCGCTTGTTAATATAACAAATAGCTTGTCCCAGACAAATCTATTCTCATCCGTAGCTCAAACAAAGGCGGTAATATTACTAAATGCATGTACTATAATCTTGAACTTCGCAAGAAGACAAAATTTGCTATGCACGGCGAGAGCTCCAAAAAGATTTGCTGCAAAGTTATCCCTATTTTACATTTTGATAAGCTTGAAGGAATCATCCAATTACTATGGCATAAGTTTCCTAGGACTTAACACCGAGTTAAGGACAGACTTATCAGTTTGCTAAAGGGGGCTACAACTACCCCGTAATTTTTTAGTATCGAAATTTTTAGTGTATTTTTTTTTTCCCTATAATTTTAAAGTTACATTTTCTATATAAAACTTTTTTTAGTAGTTTCCGCCACCTCCACAAATTCATCTTAGGTTCGCCACTGCCTAGTTCCCTGGTATTGAGCCCTTGGCTAGCCCTGTAATTAGAGAGATGTAGAGAACGGATGAATTTGTAATTTGTTATGCATATTGGACTTAGGGAGCACTATAGCCCAATCAAGAGTCTAAAATTCAACTTTTCCCCCCAAGGCCCTAGTGGGTTCTCTTAATCGACCCAATTATATTTTTATCAATTCACAAGATAAGACTTGCTCCAACTAAACCAAAATATTTAGGATCCCACCTAATCACCCTTTTTCTTTTTCATTCAAAGATCAACCCTTTGGCCTCTGTTTGATAGGTTGGTTCTTCTATATTTAAGTTTGTTACTGTGGAGTTTGTTGGCTTCAGTTTCTTCCACATTCGTTAATTTTGGTGTGAATAATCCGTCCTTTTTGGTTGGCAATGGTCTATAGGGTCTTGTAACTAAAGCAAGTAACATTGGCCTCGTGATTTCTGAAAACAAAAATATGATCTCTAATTGAACACTATCCAAGTAATTGAGATAAACAGAGGAAAAATAAAGAAGCTAATGAAATGTAAGGCAAGTACATAAAGAGGTGAAAATTTCATGTAATGTTTACCTTTGAAAGTTGTATCCAAAAACATTTCTGATGCACTCTGCACTCCGAATAGAAGCCTATGCGGGCAAGTATTGGAAACAAACGAATCTATGTGCAAGCTTATTATATTCACATTTGCAGGAAATAAGTGGAATATAACATAGCTACAGTCACACCCCCTAGCCCCTCTTATGCCCATAACGGCTACTCCAAGAAAATTTCCTTCAAAATCAATAGAGAAGAAGAGAATGATTTAGCGAGACAAATCACATGGATGCAAAATTGAAGGTGTTGGATTGCACTTATATCTATACATAGCAGCAGCAATCTAATTCTAACTGCTAGCGCATGTGTGCACATACTTTAAAATAATCCCATCTCCTCGTAGTTCGGGTCTACATCATTCAGATATTTACTCTATCCATTGGAAGAATGTAAGATTTCCAAACTCTTTCAGTACAAACTCACACATGAAGCTGTGCCTTTGGCATTTCAAGTCGTTGAAGCATGTGTATATTAATGTTTGCACTAACACATTAAAAGACTCCATCAATTGTTACTAAGCAAATTCCAGCTTCAACAAAATTCACACATCACTTCACTCTCAACCAACTCAGTAGCTTCCTTCGCCTTCTCCTGATTCCAAAATCCATTCACCATGGCCCTCCACCTGTCCTCATCCGGGACACATCCATCAACCACCATTTCGTTAAAAATGCAATTAGCTTTATGCAAATCCCCTTTCTTACAATAACAATTAATAAGAGAACTAAAGGATTTCGCCTCCACTGAAATTCCCCTACTTCGCATGCTTAAATACAATCGAAAAGCTCGATCTGATTCATTTTCATTCAAAAGGCCTTGTATCACCAAATTGTGAATTCTGACATGAATGCTCCATGTTAATCGATTGGGTGAGATACCCACGAGAATCATCTCATCAAGGAAGTTAGCAGCTTCTTGGAACTTATAAGCATCACATAAACAACTTATGACCTTTGAGTACAACCCAGCATCGGGTTTCAAGCCCTGAAGCTTCATTCGATCAAGAATCTCCACAGCCTCTCGAATTTTGCCTTCTTTACAAAGTCCATTAAGTAAAGTGCTATAAGTAATTACATTGGGCTTATGGCGCTTACTAACCATTATTTTCAATAAATCCATGGCTTGGGAGCAATGTCCGCTCTTACAGAGTCCATCCATGAGAGATGTGTAGGTGAACACATTAGGCTCGATAGCTTTGCCCTTCATCTCTTCCAGCAAACGCATGGCCTCATCCAAATTGTTAGCCTGGCATAAACCGTGTATCAACGATGTGTATGTAACTACGGTCGGCGAACAACCTTTCACATCCATTTCTTTGAACAAATCTTTTGCTTCATTGACTTTCCCGTATCTGCAAAACCCGTTAATCAAAGTACCATAAGTGTACGAATCTGGAATACACCCACGATTAGGCATCTCGTTGAAAATGCGAAGAGCAGCATCCATGGTCCCACTGCTCTTGCAAAGGGCCTTGATCAGAACATTAAGAGAGCCGACGCTTGGTGGAATACCCGCTTCTCTCATATATTTATAAAATCTCAAAGCCATTTTCAACTGGTTTTCACCCACCAGAATAGCAAAGATCGTAATATACGATTTCTCAGTCGGTTCGCATTCATATTCCTTTATCTTTTGGAAAATCCTAATCGCCTCGAGGGGTTTGTGGACCCGACCATAGCCTCTACAGATAGAAAGAAATATACTTTCTGAGATCATACAATTTTCTTCTTTCATCCGGTCCAATAAATCTTCAGCTGCTTTAAATTGATTGGCGGATACTAATTTCGAAACCATAAGCCCAAACGTGCTCTCATCATGCCTGAAGCCATTAGTGTACTCAGCAGTAGCAGAATCGAAAACGACCGTAGCCTTTTTCAAGTCTTTTTCTGCTTTGATCAGCTGCTCAACAAGGGACGATGTGATTTGATTCGGCCATCTCATACTCAACTTGGTTCCCATCACTAAAATGTTTACTGATCAAATAAATGAGCTGCCAAACCAAAAATTCATAAATATTATATCCGTTTGGGAACACATTAAAAGTTAGGTAATTTGTAAGTATTACTAGAAAATTCTACTGGCAAGCATCTAAAAAACTCATCTAAATTCAAAAAACCAACACAATCAAATAAAATAACTGCTATGTTTTACTCAGCTATTTTATCGAACAATTGGTGGGTATCAAATTTCAACTTTGTAATAAACGAGTAGCAGTCTAGAAGTGAACAAAAAGGCAAAAATTTCCAGAAATTTGAAAATGCAAAACAATCTAGGCTAGTATTAATTCAAGAACCTTTCACAAATCAAACGTAATTCAGCTAATATGAACAATGGAGCGGAATTTATCGCACAAAGGAATGTATATGTATGTGTGTATATATATATGTGTGTGTGTGTGTATATAAATATAATTAAGGAAGAAAATAGAAAGGGTGAAAATTTTGAGCAAATTGAGAAGCTACCTGATAGAGAAATGAATTGCTTCTCTTTATTGGAGAATTGGAGTGGACGACAGCGGAGTCGATGACGGAGGAATCGCGGTTGGATCGGCGGCGGCGGTGGCGGCCGGAGGAGAAGAGCCTTTGCCAAATTAGAGGTGAGAGAGTCAATTTCTAAAATTCATTTCTACTGATAAAAAATATTAATATATAAAAAATATATGTATTATATTAATATATTTATTTTATTTTGAGTCAAAAAATGTTTTTTTAGAATAGTAGAAAGAGTTAACATACCATTTTTTGAAACTTTTATAAGAAAGAATAGTGATGTGGAAAATTTATAGGTTTAATAGTTTTCGCAAGAAAATTTATTTTTTAATAAAAAAAATTATGGATAATAAATATTTCTATTGAAAAATCTATTATAGTATTTCTAAAAAATTAAAAATTTTAAATTATTATTATTATTATTATATAATTATTATAGTAATTTTTAATAAAATTTTTGTAAAAATTGAAGCAAGTGACTTTTAAAAGATGAATTTGAAATATAAAAAATAAATATATGAAAAATAAAATATAGAAATTAAATGAGACAGGTGTGAATGCCCTTATATTTGTGAGGTTTATATATGGTCCTATAAAAAATATTTTTTTAGAATAGTAGAAAGAGTTAACATACCATTTTTTGAAACTTTTATAAGAAAGAATAGTGATGTGGAAAATTTATAGGTTTAATAGTTTTCGTGAGAAAATTTATTTTTTAATGAAAAAATTATGGATAATAAATATTTCTATTGAAAAATCTATTATAGTATTTCTAAAAAATTAAAAATTTTAAAATATAAAAATACTGATATAACACATTTTTTAAGTTTCAATTTCTCATTTGAGAAATGAATAAAGAGAAAGGATAATTTTAAAAGACGGTGGCAATGCTCCAAGAGCATTCACACATAAATTTCTAATTCTATTTCTTCTCTTTAATTTTTCAAATGAGAAATTGAGTAGAAAATTTTCAACTATTTTTTTATTTACAATTTTTTTTTAGAAATACTACAATAGCTGTTTCTATTGAAAAAATTATTATTCAGGACTTCTTTATTAAAAAATTAATTTTTTTTTTTGCACAAAAATAACAAAATATTAATATATTGAAAAAATATTTTTAAATAATCTATTTTTTTATTAATATTTTTTATGCATAAAAATATTTTCTTTAAATATAATGTGAAATATTTATATTTTGTGTGAAAAATTAGTTAAATGAGAATGAAATTTATAAATAAAATGAAAAGTGTTGTTGAGAATACTCCAAGCCTATTTTGTTTTCAGAAAAACGTAACAAAGACCGTAGAAGCCGAGTCCAGACCCAATTGCACTGACAGAGAATTCAAGTTAACCCAGACCCAATAAATATATAAATAAATAAATAAATATAAAAGAAAATAAAAGAGCGTAGGAATAGAGTCCAATCCTCACTATTGGAAGATCTATATCTATATTGCATTTCTTTTTGGGGAATTGGAAATTGCATTTATAGACGAAGGGAAGTATAAATGTCACTAAATGCTCAATGACTTTTTTTATATTGATCCAAATATAAAAACATCCACTTCTCGAAATTATTTTTTTAAATATTAAAATCCAAAAATTAGGAAAGTAATATCATATCATAAAAACCTTTAAAATCTCAATAAATTATGATGTACTTAATGGAACAAAATAAAATATCACGTCGGATCGTTTACATTAATTTTTTAACGTCACTCATTCTTATTTAATGGCATTTGCTCGTTCAACATCGTAATACGCATGTCCATTTATAATATTTATATACATATAGTTAAAAATCTAACTCTACATTTTTTGTTTACTCCCACTGCGATACTTTCGCATTTTCTATCTGGTATACTCACTTATCTACTTCTTATATATCTAAACCATCTTAAACAACTCTCTCTTCATCTTATATTCAATTGGTGTCACTCACAACCTAATCCGAATATCTTCATTTCTAATCTTATATTTTTTAATATTCTTGCTCGTTTACCTCAATATATACATCTCTACTATCTTTATTTGGTGTTCATTTTATTTATTAATAATCCAACACTCACTTTTATATAAAATAAAACAGTCGTATTGCGGTCTTATTAATTTTTATTTTTAATTGTAGAGGTATATTATGGTCAACAAACTACGGATGCATTTCTCAACTTTATCCATCCTACTTGGCCTATGTGATTCACATATTTTTGTATCTCACTATTGCTTTAGAAAATTGACCATAAATATCGAAAATGAACAACATTTGGTAACACATCCCTAACTAAATTAACCACAATCGGGTGTTGTCCCCTGAAACAACACTCTATATATTCATTTTTTATCTACCGAGCTTAAAACTAGGAGATTCTAAATCATGTCTCTATAATTCTAGTTTATTATTTATGTCATCTCTAGTCTCGTCAATCAAAATTATATCACCAACAAATAGTATGCACAATGGCACTCTTGTTTAGATGTGTTTTGTCAGCTCATCAATTACTATTAAAAACAAAAAATGGCTTAGTACTGAGCTTTTATGCAACCAGATTGTAATATGAAAGTTGGACGACAAGTTCCCACATATTTTGATATTGGTAATTGCACCCTCATACATATACTTTATAGTATTTTTATATTTAAGGACAACCAATTTATTTGTCAAGGCCCACCAAAGTATATATCTCGTAACTCTATCACATGCCTTTCTTCTATACCCTATACTTCTCCATTAGTTGTCCCGGTAAATGAATTGTCTTTGTAGTCGATTTCTCAAATATAAATCCAAATTGATTTTCCAAAATAATTGTATTTTGTTTTAACCCAAACTCAATAACTTTCCCTGATAGTTTTATAGTATGACTAATGAGTTCAATTCCATAATAATTTGAACAATTTTACATATCATCATTACTCTTATATAAAGTTACTAAAGTACTATTTCTCAATTCATAGTATATTTTCCTGTTGCATAAGATTTTGTTCAATAGGGTTGTTAACCATTTTATTCCTATATCACCTAAAACTTTTCAGAATTCAACAGGGATGCCATCTAGTTCAATTGCTTTGTTTTTCTTTATTTTTTGAAAAGCTTCTTTAACACCACACTCTCTAATTCTTCGTATAAAGTTGTAGTTAACTTCATCAAATGAAATAGTAATATTACTTAGGTTACTCGACTGATCACCATTAAAAAGTTTGTCAAAATAACATTTCCATCGTTTTTTGACTTCTCTATCTTTTACCAAAACTTTATCATTCT
>MKEJ01101497.1:0-13565 GCA_001753735.1 Embelia ribes | reverse complement strand
TTGCGTACAACTATATCTATCATTCCAGCCTCAGGATGGCACCTTATAAAGCACTTTATGGATCGCCTTGTCGATTACCACTGTATTGGACAGAAGTTGGATATATGGCCTTGATCGTCCCATATTTTGTAAGAGAAACAACGAAGAAGGTGAAACTCATTATGTAACGAATGGAGATAGCCCAAAATAGGCAAAAGAGCTACGCAGACCAATGACGATGGCCTTTGGAATTTATAGACAGAGATCATGTATTTCTCAAAATGTCGCCAAGGAAGGGTGTTAAAAGATTTAGAGTAACTAGAAAACTATTACCCCAATACAATAGACCATTTCAGATTCTCAAACGTGTAGGACCACTAACAAACATACACTTCATGTTTCATGTTTCGATGCTGCAAAGATATATCCCCGCCCCGACGCATATTATCGACTTTCCAAACTTGACTATAGAACTGGATATTTCCTTCGAAATCCGATCAATACGTATATGGGACTGAGAAGACTGTATGTTAAGAGAACGAAGAATTCTATTAGTAAAAGTTTTATGGAGTTATAGTAACGTCAAAGAAATTACTTGGGAATGAAAAGTAGAAATGAGAGCAAAATATCCCGAACTCTTTTGATAACCAAGGTATCCTTCCTTATTGATGTTGTTTCGAATTTAAAGGAAATTGTTTTTTACCGGGTAGAAAGTTGTAACATCCTGAAAATTTCACATTCTGGCTTTACTGGTTTACTTGTAAGTATCAATAATAGACTGATGCATGTAATCAGTCGGCTAATTCAGTCGGTAGCAGTTTTAAAAAAGGGATAAGTGTCCCACTTCAGGGACAAGTATCCCATCTCAAACACCCCTAAAGGGGTGCTATACATCCAGAACAATCTGGGTAACCCTCATACATCATAAATACACACTTGTGCCATCATATAAGAAAGAGAAGAAAAGATTGAGAGGAAATTTAAGAGGGAATGTCAGGACTTTGTTTATTTTTAACCTCATGTATGTGATATGTGCACATTAGAGGGCAATTCGCTCGTGTTCTTGTTGACAAATAAGGTAAACAACCTCTAACTTTCTCGGTTTGTTATTAAAATTTGACGTAATAATGAGTTTGAGCCATAAACGAGCTTAGATTCGATAATATTTTGACAACTACGTGATAAGAAAATGACCCTTTTTCAAAACCTCACTTTTCTTGGTGAAACTTAATCATGCATATGGCAAACAACCTCTTTAAATCCTTTTATAAGAAAGAAATTCAATTTTTAAGGTTAGTTTAAGTGGGAAAATAACCTTTTTTTAGACTAGACAGGGGAATCAGTCGATTGATTACTATGGGCAGAGATAAAACTGAATTGCATGTACTATTTTTCAGCTGTAAACCCCTTTTTCAAGACTCGAGAGAGATAAATTTGACGATGCCCTTTCAAAGCAGTATTGTATTTGAAGAAAAATTGAATTAAAGATAATAAAATTGCATTAAAATCATTAGGTACGAGTCAGTTATAAGCAGTAAGCCTCTCGATAGGCTTTGCATGTGATATGTTTGTCATATACTTGTAATTAATTTTATGTTTGATACTAGAATAATATGTATATTTTGCCAAGGAGAGAATTATGTGAAGTTGTCGAAATTGGTTTGATTGACTAACTAGGCATTAAGTAGAATAATATATATGTGGAAATTTAGATAAACAAATCTAGCTTAAAAGTTTATCGTGTGTAACCTATGTATGCTTAGAATATAAGTAGAATTATTAGTACTAGTGGAAAAATATTTTCGTGGAGAAAATATTAATTTTGCTAATAAGAAAGATTTATGGAGATTATTCAATGTATAGAAATTATTTCAAGAAATATGAATATTTGAGTTGGAGTTATAGTTATGCATGGTGATGGTGTTTGATAACAATATGACGACTTAAATAATAAACTTGAACTTTAGTATGCTTGAGTTTGCTTTGCTATTGAACAAAAATAGTACACATGAGGATATATTAATGAGTGAAGTAGTATATGTTTTGTACATCGGGTATGAGATTCCCGATATTTGAAAAATATCTCAAGCACCAGGTATGAGACTCCCATTATTTGGAAATTTCATAGTATATTGGCATAAGTAGTGGGTATGTGTATGTGTGGTAGGTTGTATATTAGAATTGTATAGCTTCATAATTGTTTGTTTTGTAGAGATTCTGCAATGATCCCTTATTATGTGGGATTCTGAGACGGTTCTATAGTTTTTCGGGATTCTGTGATGGTCCCTAGGTCCCTGAGATTATGAGCCAGTCCCATAGTCTGCAGGAATTATGTGACGGTCCTTTATTCTATGGGATTCTGTGACAGTCCTATAGTTTGTTGGGATTTTGTGATGGTCCTTAGCTCTCTTGAATTTTGTGATGGTCCTATAGTTGCAGGGATTCTATGACACTCCCTTATTTTTTGGGATTTTGTGACTGTCTCATAGTAGTTTCTGTTAGTAGAACATTGAGATAGATATGTGGATTGATTTTGGAAACTTTGGTTTTGTTCGTATGTATATTATATTTGTTGTTAAGCATGTTTGTATTGTTAAGTATTTTTTTGGTATCATTTCAACATTTGGGCCATAGCCGACTTCTGTTATCGGCGAAATCTTGATTTGGTCATATCTATTGGTTAAAGAATTTTGGGATAATTAGTATGTACATGAATAAGTATGACTTTTTAATAAAACATCATCTAAAATCTTAAACGACAACAATTTAACAATATTTAAATAGACTTTACTATCATGTTTTAACCTTATAAAATAATATCAAAATGACATTTAGATAAATTCGGCCAACGGCAGCAATTGTCTAAAAACAGAAATAAAAAATACAATAACATCTTTTATGTGAGCTCTAACTACTTAGCCCTAATTCACTTGCCCTCCGATATCTGGTTCTGCTTGGCATTTTATAAAAAAATAGGTTAAAACACAACCAAGTAGGTACGAGTTAGAGATGTTCCAATTCTAAAGAAAATACAAAAATCGACAATAAATAATAGCATGAATAATAAACATGCTTAAATGCCTATTCACGTTCATCAACAAATGATAATTCAACTCATGCAACCACATACAAACATCATATAAAAAAATGACACGTCAAACTATACAATATATGACAATACGAGTATGTATACATACATGTACATGCTTGCCATGATAAACGCCAATCCAATTATACAATAAATTAAAATAATCATGTAAACAATCTGACACATACGACCACTCATGCAAATAAACGATACGCCTGACCACTTAAAATAAATGTACTTCTGAGACTTTATACGTAAAGACTTATGGATAACCCTCCCTATCCTGAATTCCCATGGAAACCTATCAAAGGTTTCTACTAAACCTCTCGAAAAGGAAACATACTCCTAAGAAATTCAAGACCATATGATAACCCTAGAATACACCTACTCCCAAGCTATACAATAGTTCCGACAAATCTTGGAATAGACGTACTTCCGAGGCCTAAAACAATCATATCAAACCTTGGAATGAACATGTAAAGTCTCAAAAATTCTGAGCTAATTTTTCTCTTTAATAATGTTATTGAAATGTATCATAATTTTATTTATAGCATGTATATGTCATGGACTTAAGTGTTGATGTGTAGCGTTGTTGCATAGAAAATGTGGTGGCATTAAGATAAGTGTTGGTGTGGTTGCGTGGTTACGTAGTACATTTGCGGAAGTGTAGTTATTATTGTAATAACCTTTTTATATGTGTTTCACAGTGTTAGTATTCATAGAATAGCATTTGAGGTTGAAAGGTGAAATTTGGAATTGGAGTTGATTATTCTATGCCTTAGTATATTTTTGCAATTCTTCAAATTAAGGGTGGTATAGGGGTCACTGTTCGAATGGTAACTCTTATGCCATTGGAACAGTCGTACCGTCCGAACGGTACTTATATGCCGTTCAAACGACATTCTTGCGTGGGGCTCAATTCCCAGCCATTTTTTGGTCATGTCTATGTTTTTTTCCGGCTGCATAAAGTAAGAAGGTGTGAGAGAGGTGAAAGTGAGTTTTTGACTTTGCGTGGCGATTTTTTCCAATTCTCGAGCTCATACGTGAAATATTTTTGCTTATTATGAGATCTTCATCACTTAGGCTACGTGTAGAGGTAAGTTTTCTTTCTCCTCTCGTTCGATTATCATTTCTCAATTTTCATACCTTGGTTGCAAGTTAAAATGCATTTGATATTCCTATTCCTCGTGTTGAGTAGGTCATTTTTGTCTGTAGGTTCCGATGGATTCATGTTGCCTAGCTAGATCGTTTTGTGGGTTCAAGAAGAGACATTCTAGGGGGGTTTTATATAACTTCTTGGGGAAGTTTCCAATGTGATTAGAGGTACGAATAGACTACGGAATAACAATATAAGCATGAGTTTATGTATGTGAGTGTATAATTTTTCATGTTGAACTCCTTGCTTTAATTATGTGTTGTCGATGTTAATTCTTTAATTATTGAAGCTAATGAGTAGTATTGAAGCATGTGTAGGTATAGAACAATAATCATATTCATGGGTATGAATTTTGATTATACGTGTTTCATAGAGAATTTCAAAAAACAAAGCTTTTATGTTAGCGAAAATTTGAGAATGAATTTTGAAATGTTGAGAATTTGAAAATGAGATTTTCAGATGAGAAATTGACAAGTGTTGAAAGTATTGAAAAGTGTTGTTTATGTGAAGAAAGCAATGATGCTTAAATGTGTTGTTTTCAAAAAATGTGTTGAGTTGTATTCATTGGGAAATTGAGTCATTTTCCTTTTTTGTTTGGACAAGTATTGACCTTTATGTGTTGAAAAGTAAAGATAAAGATCAACGCCTTATCATGAAAATCGAAAACTTACTTAGGGATTTAACTATAATTGTGGCAATGATCTGTGTCGCATTATAGTATTGGGTTTATGAGATAGTCCTTAATTATAAAAATGTGTTGAGATACTGATTCCACCTTTTATATGTTGTGTTGTGTTATGTTGTATTGTGTTGGTGTTGGTGTTGGGAGGTGTCGAGTTTTTTTTTTTTTTGGAAATTTGGGAGGTGCCGAGTTCGCATTGCATAGACATTACACTGCATCCACTTGTACGTGTTGCATATTTACATATAATGGCATTGCATCATGTTAATTGTGTTATTTGATAGGCTAACTCATGCATTTTCTTTCCTATATTTGTATCATATCTGTATTGTAAGTGCAAAGACAGGCGAGGGGCATCACTAAGATTGCTCGGATACCAAATGTACATAGTCTTGAAACTAGACTATATAGCTTACTTTTGCGTTATTGGCCATTTATTCATGTTGTATTTATTGGCCTTAGACTTGTTGTTGTAGACTTTATTTTTTATTACGTCTTGTTATTACCTTAAGTGGTTAGTCATTGTTTAGGCAAGAATAGGTTGTAATATAGCTATTGTGTTGATCAACCAGGCATCTTATTGTTTATGTAAACATGGTATTTATTTTATTGCATTGATTATTATAAACCATTTCAAGTAGGCTATAATATATTTCTTTAGTACACTCTGATTATTGGTATATTGTAGAATGAGTTGTGGAAAGATTAGCAGAAGTAGGGTTGATTTCCATTTTATTTCCTTTTTTTTCAAATCTGTATTTTTCTTTTCCTTTTCTTTAAACTGAATGGAAAAATATTCCGAGACTTTGCCAAACTTGGTTAATATACACAACAAACTAGTTTCATGACGACCCTACGCTACGCTTTAGCAATAATTAAGGTAAGAACTTGCTGGCTTTCTTGAATTACTACTGAAATTTGAGGATAATAAGGTTTTTAAAGAAATGTCATAGTTTTCATGGTAAACGATTCATACATGAGAGAAACTATGATTTTTGAACTGAAGGATCGTCATACCTGCGATTAAGTAAACTCACAAGCACTTTTGTGAGAGAAAGTATACCATTTGAAACCGGAGTGAAACATAAAATGAATTGTTTTCTCGGATTCAAAGCAAAATAGCCGATTGATGCAATCTATCGGTCGATTGATTTCGTCGAGCAGAGTGTAAACTGAATTTATATATGCTATTTTCCAGTTCTAGACCACATATTGAGATGCAAGGAAGTAAAATCAGGTGAAAACATATTGGACTAGTGTCACGTATAGCTGAATTCATATGAGTAAAATCAGGTGAACAAATGGAAAAATAGTTCGAGACTTTGCCAAATTTGGTTAATATACACAACAAACTAGTTTCATGACGACCCTACGCTACGTTTTAGCAATAATTAAGGTAAGAACTTGCTGGCTTTCTTGATTTACTACTAAAATTTGAGGATAATAAGGTTTTCAAAGAAATATCATAGTTTTCATAGTAAACGATTCATACATGGGAGAAACTATGATTTTTGAACTGAAGGATCGTCATACGTGCGACTAAGTAAGCTCACAAGCACTTTTGTAAGAGAAAGTATACCATTTGAAACCGGTGTAAAATATAAAATGAATTGTTTTCTCGGATACAAAGCAAAATAGCCGACTGATGCAATCTATCAGTCAACTGATTTCGTCGAGCAGAGTATAAACTGAATTTATATTTGCTATTTTCCAGTTCTAGACCCCATATTGAGATGCAAGGAAGTAAATCAGGTGAAAACATACTAGACTAGTATTACGTATAGCTGAATTCATATGAGATTAAATATGTTTGTCGTAAGTAAGTTGGTATAATAATGAGATATTTTGCATGTTAGTATATGTGTGAGTCGGTAATATTTGTTGGGAAATATGAGTTGGCGATTTTGAAATATGTGGCATTTTGACATAAATTTGGCATTTTTGTGAGAAGAATATGGCACATTTTACTGGAACAGGGGACCTACCCTCTTTTAAGTGCCACACAAGTGTCTTGCGGGACTCAAGGTATGGAATGATACCCATATGTAAATCTTTATGCATAAAGTCTTAGGGTACTGTTCCTGAATTGGCATGAAGTGTTTCCCAATATAATATTACACTCGGGATATGAGTTGCTTAAGTAAATGTTATGTAATGTATAAACTTTTATGGAGCTATATGTTGTATCATTTCTGTACTTTAATTAATGTAAGGAATATTATTTGTCAACTAATCATGTCTGCTTGTTATTTATCAACCGGTAGATAAGGGAAAGGAAGTGGCAGATGTAAGAGGCTCGTTGATTTAGGTAATACATAGTTGTGCGAACCAAGTTGGATATATCCAAATGCACTCGGATAGATAAGTTTGCATGTTTAGATCGATCCAAGTGTACTGCGATTGATCGGTTTTCTTATTTGGATACATCCAGCTACACTTGGGTCAATCGGACCTACTGACTTTTTTATCACAATTGAGGACACCAAAAACCAAAACTAGGTAGTACAAACTCTCAAGAACGATACCGATTCCGTACATTTAACATTCAATAAAACTTGGTTTTTAATGTTTTAGTTCATCGTAACCATTTTACATCACTAATGTTGAACCGAACTAATGTTACGAACATGTAGAACGTAAGAGAAAAGAAATTGGAGCCTTGCACCATTGATTCAAATTAGTTAAAAAATGTTATATTAAATTTCCAGTATGGTTTTGTAGGATGATTTCTAGTTCAAACTTGAAGTAGTATACAAGAATACCGCTTTATTGTGACACATTTTTTCATAATAAATTTTGATTGAGACCCTAGGCAATAAGTTATAGATCTTTTGAGTTGTTTAGGGTAAGAGTTAGGGTTAAGGTTAGAGATTGGATTTTTGTCATGCCCCCAGAATCCGAGGATCCTGTACACGTAAGATTTTAGAAAATAATATATATTTTGACAAGTGGCCGCAACCAAAATTACCCACAATACTGACATTCTTATAATGCATAATGTGATATAACCAACATAGTAGTAAATTTATAACATCAGCCTGGAGTTTTATAAAAGTACGAGTCTTGTTGTATAAAAGTTCATCAATAAAAATGGCTTGATAATTACATATTACACAACCAGAAACTTTGTTTCTTGTGAACTGTTTACGAAAACATACTTCTACTGCTACTAGTTACCACCTTGCAGACTGATGCTAAGTGATGAGCCCTAGACCCCATAGGGAGTCGCTTCATCTAATGCTTCGACTATGACCTCTTATGTGCTTGTGACACCATTTCCTTCATATGCAATTTGATGAACAAAAGGCAGACGGAATTAGTTGATGAACAGTATTTCTTATGTTATTTACAATATAAAGAATAATAACAACACATCTTACATCTTCTTCCATATAACTCCATACTCACCTAATAAATACGTAATTTATCAGAACCACATACTCACACATCACTTATTCCGGTGTAATATTATGTTGGAAAATAAACACACCAAACTCGGGAAATATAACCTGAGAATTCATGCATAAGATATTAGTGGGTGTCCATCCACACCGTTGGTTCCACATGAGACCAAAACGGAACTTAAACAAGGGTCGATCCCTTACTCCAGTTTATTTTTGCCAGAAATGCGTGCTTTTTGAAAAGTGGCCCACATGGCCTGTATTTTATTTTCATAAATTTGGTTTGCACAAAAATATCCCGCCACGGTGCTTATTTCATAAAATAGCCATATTTTCACAAAATACCACATCTTTTACAAAATGCCACATAGTGTTTCCCAATAAATATTACACAAATTTTGTTATGCAACACATCAACACATATTTACACAGCACGCTTGCATCATTCATTACTTCTTATGCACGCAAATTTTCATTCATAAGTTTCACATATAGCACGCATCATATTACGTTATACACTACACAAATTGTACCCAATAGTATACATATATTATATAATAATTATTGTATGGCTTATTTCTTGTAACTAATCTGTATCGGATGTCGTTATCGCAATTTTACTGGCCTAAAGCTTGATTTTTCCTCATACACAGCGTTGGTCTAACAAGGTGTTATCTGCTTCTTCAATTTTCTGGACTCGAGGGTGAGTTATAACTGAAATAATATGCATGAAACATATTAAAAATCTGTCTGGCTATATCAATTGACTGATTGGTTCAAATCAATCAATTGGTTTATTCTATTTCTTTAAAATTAGCTGGTTTCATCTTTTAAATCGGGTTTCAACACTTAATCATTAATCACAATAGTTTATAAAAGTCATTTGCTAAACATGCAAGGTCGAGTTGGAAAGAAAACCTCGGATTTCATGAAAATGTTACTCATTTCTTATAAAATCTTCGGTAAACACCTCCATTCGATTTGTTTACCACTCTTAAATTTTGTTTTCTTACAAAATTTTGGAATTCAGCTCCAAAGACAGACTTACTAAAGAAGTAGTGTAAACGCGGTAGAAGTCATCTAGAACGCCAAGGTGTCGCATGCACAAGCTTGTTTCTCCCTCCTCCTCCTCCTCATCTTCCTCTTCTTCTTCTCTCTCTCCCTCACTCTATATATGTACATATGAGTATCTGCATATGAACAACTAGATTATTCCGGGGGTTTATTACCCAAAATGGGAGTTTTCATGGTAACAAGAGTCCCAAAAGTGGGACATGTGTCACATTTTTAAAAATAGTTCTCGATAGAATCAATCAATTGATACATTTAAACAGTTGATTGATTTAGGTTAAAACTAACAATTTTCATGGTGTTACAATTTAATTATATTTAGTTAAGGTTAAGGGTATTATGATGGTCTTTACTTTGACCAGAGCAAGAACTGGCGAAAATAATATATGTAAATGATGATACTATCATTATCAAATCGATATTAAATTCTGAATATAAATTATTTATGCGTAGCTTTTGCGCTAATTAATTTCTTATATCTACAAACTTTATGAGATGGCCAAAGAAGCAATCCTAACATTGTTGTATGTTCTTTTGAAGTTAAATATTACGTGTCTGCCTATTTCCTCTATAAATTCTGTATTGTAATTTTTCACACAAATGCTAAACATAAAACTACATTATTTTTCTTAAGAAAAATGTCTTTGAGTTGATCCCGCAACTTGAAAGTGCATAGGTGATTTTGACCATGCTTATCATGTGGTGGCACCGTCACTTTTAACTCTATTTTCTTAACTTTCTTTTTACGCTAGCAAACAAATTTGCTTTACAAATCTTTCAAAACAACAATTAAGAATTTAATCTTTGACTGGGAAATATGAGAACTGACCTACTTTTTGACCTAATTAATCAGAGTGTTATGTCGCTTTCAAATGATTGTAGTTTTTTCAAAAAGACACTGCATCCCATGAAACAAAAGAACTAGCTCTTAACAATATCAGTTGATATGATTGATCAAAATTTGAATTAGCTTACCCTGGCATTGGAAGAAAATTGAGGCAAACTATTTACTTTGTTTCAAAAAGTATACGTAAGATCCTATAAATAGTGATAAATTGTAAATTAGGAGGATTAAAATTGTAATAAATTGAAAAAAAAAAAGGAAAAGTTAATTATTTTCTCTTTATCTTTCCGTTCATCTTACGCTCATTAAAAAGAGTGGGAGAGAAAAAGAGAAGGTAAAGAAAGACTCATCGTCTAATCGCTCGGTCTAGGAGGAAAAGTAATACACGTGACGAACCAAGGGCATATTTGGAATCTTGTCTTCGTCCTCATCGTTTTATGTAAATTCTAACTCCAAATTCTTCGGATTGTTCATACTAGTTGTTGTTCTAATTCATCAAAACTTTATTCTAATGATGAATTGATGTTGAGATTATTACTAATAATAAGAATTCTCGATCAATTTTCATTATCGACTCGTAAATGAGTTGACAAGCTGTAGAAAAGGAGTTAGGGTTTAATTTATGAGCTTTTCGAGGGGAATCAGTCGTTGTCGTATAAGATGCATGGCGGAAACTTGACTCTAATTCTATTGAAAATTTTGCATGAAATTGGTGCTGGTTATGGTGAAAATATTGTATAAAAGTAAGAGTTACGAACTGTGTTTTCGCCTGTCGTGAATGTTCGATGTGTTGTACAACCGTGGGTACGGTGTCTGGGAACTGTAGACACGGTGTCCGAGGACTATGGGCACGGTACCACTGTAGAATGGATAGAACCGAATATGTTTAGACTAAAAAATGTAATAACATGTCCATATTTAATCCAAGTCAAACAGTAGAAATCAGTCATAAATGGACGTTACATAGTTGTGAAAGGGTTAGAATGCCAATGACATAATTGAACTATAAATATGATTGCATTTTTTACGTGTTGAATTGAACGTTGGCATAGCTGTGATAGAATTAGGGAGTATGATTGTTTATTCCAAAATCTTATGTTTTAGGTAGCTGTGGTTGTTGGCACACGAGAGAACTTATATTCCGTAGTCGCCATGACACGCGGAGGCATGTATGTTCCTTGGTGTTCGCGACACACGGAGGAATGTATATTCCATATTGGTCATGGCACACGGAGTCCGTGTTAGCCGTATCCTATGCATACTCATATCTTGACCCTCAAAGTGGTCAATGGTCTCTGAAATAGTATTTCGGGTGATTGGCAATATGTAGGAGAATAATATATCCCAGAGATTGGACGTGATGCTTGGTAGATGGTTGTGATAACTGTAGCGGTATATTTACAGTTGATGTTGTAAAGTCATTTTCTGTACATTCACCTTTTATCACATGTTATATTTTAGTACATCTCTCTTTTCTTTAGACTTGTATACCAGTTTTTGACTCGTACATGCTTGGTTAGTTTTTCTATTGTTATTTAGCATAAAAATGCCAAGCAGAATCATGGGTTGAGAGTTATGAGAATTATGGATAGGAGAATTGTTAGACTTCATTTTTCATTCAGTACTTTATTTCTTTTTTTCAGACAGTTGTAGGTCTACGAGCAGAGTTGGGTTGTGATTTGATTTATTTGGAATAATGATATATGGCCAGAAAAACATGATACTAAGGTCGGTTGATTTATATTTGTTACTCTTACATTGGAGCCGTTTTCAATAATAAAGCAAAATTGTTAGTTTTTTTATTCGATTAGATGATGTGTTTGGGAATAGTGACGTACTCGGGGTTACTTGAAATTCCAGGGCGTTGCAGTATTCGAAACAAATATAGTTCAAATTTATATGTACACTACTAAAACTGCAAAGTACTAATTTGATAGCTAGCTTTTAACAAAGAACAGTTAAGGAAGATTGGACTAAAAGCAAAAATAATTGGTATCAATCATCTTGATGATTTTGTTAATAAAATGACATACTTATCAAACTACTCGACAGATGGCTGGTATGTATCGTTCAGTTTCTAATTATACTAAGTTTTATTATTTTTAGGAAAAATTCTTTGATTCATATTATAATTCGACACTCCTAGTCATGTACAAACAGGACACAGTTTAGTCTCACCTAATTTTAAGGAGACCATGCGTGTGTAATTTTATTTTTATTTTCTTCCTTTCTATCATGTTTATTATTTTCTATGGAGAGGTTCCATCTATTGTAGATAATCACACCATGACATAGGAACCAATGCCAAATTAAGTTACAAATTCTACTAAGAGCTCAAAATATTATCAGGACAATATTTTTATATTAGTATAACACTATTTCACAGGAATGCACATTCGGCTTTTTTATGCGATAGTTATTATTGTATTTTTCTTTGGAGATCTTTGCCTAGGTCTTAAGCAACGTTCTAATGTTGAAAAGACTGATCTGAACAAAAAAAATGTGGTCCCAACCTTGTTCTCCTTCTTTGTTTTAAAATCTAGTTCTATAATTAATTTTAAATCTTCACATTTTTCTTTCTGGAAAGAGTTTGGCTCAATCTTTCCTAACACGCTATTGAGTGGGCTTCAAATAAAATGGTAACATTATAACGAGTTATATTATACTTACTATTGGATAATACTTGTTTACCAGAAAATGTGATAGCCCACTGCTATATAGCAATTGATCTTTTGGAAAAAAATTGTCATGGTCTAGGACTCTACTTTTTTGTTTGCACTCTGGTGCGTATTGATGACATGTGTAACTCCAGGTAAGTAGCTACGCTTCAATACAGAACACGAGGAAAGGTAGCTACATTGATCGCCCCTTCTCCTTTCTATAAGAAAAAAGGGTAAATGTGATAGCCAAATTATTTTAGCACCACCCACATATAAAGGGTTTGTGTGAGCAAGTGTTGCTAACAATAACAAATGCGAAATTTCTAGGGTTGAAATTGTGCTTTATGAACGGGGACAATAGCTTATATGGTCATAGTTATACATTTGCTACAGCTGTGGTCGTTATTAACATTAATCGCGAAATAAAATTCGAAATTACTCCATAATGTCATATTTTTTATTACTCCCACCATCCCTAAATAATTGCTCATATTTTTATATTGGTACGTCACAAAATAATATTCTCTTTCTAAAAATAAATTTAACAAAAATTTAAACTTATCGAATTGACTCTTCATATTAAATATTTTTGATAATGTAATATACTAAAATTGCAATTATTAGGCATAAATTTGTAAACTTATAACTAATTTAATATTTTTGAACTCATTTAATGATTTAATT